>SNQJ01S0039868.1:23318-62110 GCA_010110895.2 Picea sitchensis
TTATTAACTCTTTTAGTGATTTTTGTTTTGTTGTTTGGACAACAAACAAATGAGCACTTAAATTGCTAGATATTGAAATGAAAATGCCCTTAAAATAAACTATTTATTAGGTTTAAAAGATCGAGATAAAGTACTTGCTAATGTTAAAATTAATGCAGATGCAAGAGCCATTCTCCTGGAGGATGGAAAAGACCCTAGTTGAGATCTAGGGGCCCCAGTGCACTCCTGGGATTCTTGGTCTAGGACCAAGCAATTAGAGCCATGGCAAAAGACCCTAGTGAGGGCCCCTAGTGTATTGTTGAGGTTCTTGGTCAAGGACCAAGCAGTTTGATGATATAAGTCCCTAGATGTGTTCTAGGGCCCCAGGATCTGGTCCATGGAATCCTTGCTCGATGCTTGGATTGATCCTTGGTTGTGTACCTTGGTGGATAAGACCCTAGTTGTGATTCTGGGCCCCCAAATACGTTTTGGGGTATCCTAGTCTGGGACCAGACAATTTCTTGGTTATGTACCAAGCCGAGATGATGTGTAATCTTCTCCTCTCCCGGGATGGTCCATGAGACCTAGGAGCAGTTAAAGAAGAAGGACATGATCACATCATCGAACTTCCTCTTATGTTGGGATGATAAAAGCTTATAAGTTATATCATGAGACCTTTGTGGACATTCCGCCATTAAAGAAGAACCCCCTCCTGTCTTTGCAACCCCTTGCTTGGGCTACGTCCTTCTTAATGTTTATGTGGTTTGGTTATTTGCTAGCCGCCTTGACTTGTTGACTACTCTAATTAATATTTTATGAGTAAAATATTAATTATTTAATTTGTTTAATTCATTAGGGTTTAATCTAACCCTAAATTTAGGGTTAATCTTGCAAACCCTAACCTACCCACCTAAACTATAAAAGAGAGACCTCACCCCTCACTCTCTCACACATTCTTTCTTCTCTCTTAGCTGAATCTTAGTCTGAAATTTTGTTGCGGCTCCTTGTTCAGTTTGGTAAAGGGTGTGGCCTCCTTAGATCTGTTTTCTCTTGTTGAGTTTGGGTGCGTCTTCCTTAGATTTGATCCTCTTGCTGAGTTTGTGGTGCAGCCTCCTTGGATCTGTTTTCTATTGCTGGTATAGGGTGCGGCTCTCTCCTTGGATCATTCTCTTGTTGGTACAGTGGTGCGGCCCTCATTTGGATCAGTCTCTTGTTGGGTATAGGCTGCAGCCCCCTCCTCTCCTCCCTTCCAGCCTGTCGCTATCTTATTGTTGGTGCCATCAACCTTATGCTTCCACTGCTTCAAAGCTGGTGCCACCTGCTTGCTGCCACCTGTGTATGTTGCTTGTTGGTGCCACCTGTGTATGTTGCTTGCTGGTGCCACCTGTGTTTGTTGTCTTTTCTCCTTGTTGCTGCCACCTGTAGGCTGCCCTACCTTACAGCTTTAGTACCCTAATCTGGGTTGGATAAGGCAGCCATATAACTGCTACTTATTTCAGTCTTTTACTGTAGCAGTTTCACATTCTTGGACAGAATTGTTAAGGATGTTAGTGGCATCCTATTTCAGCCACTAGTTTGGACAGTAGTGTCCTTGTTTCAGTCCTCTTACTTGATGTTTGGCATGCTGGTCAGTTTTCTGATTTTACCCTAAGGTTATTCTTGGTAAGTTTGTTTAAAAGTTCATGATGAGATCTACCCGAGGGTTTGATCCATGACCCTTATAGCTTTTTCTGAGCATACAGAAAAGAGGATAACAGCAAACACCTCAAGTAAATATGTTCTTTGTTTTTGCTAAGGTAATGTTCAGATCCATTGTATTATTTCTGTTATTGGTTTTACATCAAAATTTGTGAATATATTGCTGATCCAAAACTACAGTAGTAAATAAAGTTAAAAATTATTTATGTTCCTCGCTAGTCTATATTCTGCCCTTAATTTCTAACAGCTAAAAAGTTGAATCTTTCTTTAGATCTAGCTTTTAGATAATGAATTGAAGCTTGAATCTAGATCTAAATAGCATGCATGCATAAGTAAAGAAACCAAATCTAATCTTTCCATTTGAATTCAGATCTAACTAATGCATGCAAGTAAAAGTAACCAAAGAAAATGAGATTTTGTGAAAGAGAGAAAGTGTAAGCTTGAGCTTGGAACTTCTTGGGCGATGGGGTCTCCTTGGTGAAAAGAGGAGGGATTTGTCTTCAAGATTTTGGAGAGAAGGTAGAAGCAAGCAGGCTCATCCAATCCTCCAAAGTGAGACTCTAAAAGCTTCACAACACTTGCAAGAAACTTGTTACATCTTGGTGTTACCTACAAAAGAGACTCAATGGCACATTAGTCAAGAAAAACATAAAATGCACATTCAAATCTCTAAAATAGATAATCAATATGATTAAGAAATCAAGCAAGATTGATAATCCTATCCTTAATGAGCAATAGTACTCCTACAAAGGCCAACCTCAACAAATTTGCATAAACAAATGAAATAAAACAATGTCACATCATAAGCATTAGCACATGACAATTATCCACACACTATCCAAGCCACCATATGACCTCCAAAGTCTTATTTATTCCAATAGCAATGAAAATATTACATCAATAGTACATCAAGCCAAGACCAAACTCCCATTAACCAAAGAATGGAGGAGGAGCCTTGTGTAAATAGCAATTTGGGTGACAATCCCAAAGCTAAATCGTATGACAAGTGGAGAGGGCACACTTCTTGATGAGGGCGAGTGGCAAGAGGAGTTTGAAACGAGTTTGACACATATCCAAGTGAGGGAGTGACTCGCCTCACATGAGAGAGGTGTATGAAGGGAAAACTCGCCATGTGTGAAGAGGTAGGAGGAGAGGGCAAGTCATCCCTCTTGGGATTGACGCCCCTCCTCTAAAATGTGCCATGTATGCAAGGGAAGGGCAAGTCCAACTTTGGGATCTCCTCCCTTGGACACCTCAACACTTAACTCGCCTTCCTGTATAGTTAACTTGCCACATCTCTCTTGGACTCAAGACATGAGAGAAACATGTCCCCGACATGTTTCCTCAATTAAAGGCTTGCTGATTTTTTATTATTTTTTCCCGTTTATTGACTTTTTTTAGAGAAAGTGGTTTTAAGTGATTAAAATTTAAATAATCACTATTTACCCTCAAAAAGGAATTACTTAGGTAAAGTGGAAATTCTGGATGTCAAAACGATTACCCCCAAGGCATATAATGCCTCCTAGTACCACTTTCCTGTTAGTTTTTATAGCTCGGGAGGTACTCCGCATATTTGTCTTGTATGTGGAAGTAGCCTTATATTTGCACTACTAGACACTTGACTTTGTAATGGGTTTTTATAAAGTTGTAATAAAGTGCTTCTTTTATGTAAATGACTTTTTAATACAGTGTACCATCTAATATTAAAGTGACTTTACTTCATAAAGTGCACTTATGTTATAAAGTGAAATTGTATTTTAATATTTTAAGTGATTTATTTTGGAGGGAATGAATCATGTCCCTTGATCATGTAAAGGCAATATTAGATCTTGACCTTTGGATTTAAGGATGGGGAAGGTGAAAAGACACTTGGAAGGTGAAAGGTCATTTTCGAATTATAAGAGAATGCATTGGGTAGTGTGCAAGACAACGAGAAGAAGAGATTGAGAGATTTCCGAGAGAGCTTTGAGGAAGACAAGAAAGGGCAGCAAGTTGGGCGCACTTCCCAAGGGCGATTGGGCACATTTCCCAAGGCGATTTTCTGTGTGAAGTTGTTGAGTTATTTATTGTTTTTGGAGGCCGTACTGTATGGATCCGTACAGTCCGTACAACAAGGAAGAAGGCACGGTTTTCGAGGCTGGTAGTGGGCACGAATTTCGAGTTTGATTGAAGTGTTTCTTGTTGCAGAAGGGTTGTACAGTTCTGTCCGTACAGCTGACTGTGAGCACGAATTTCGAGGTGTTGTATAGTCAAGGGAGGTCGTACAGCAGTACGGTTTTGGCACGATTCTCTAGGCAAAAAATTGGGGACTGTTTTGGGAGTTGTAAGTGAGTTTTTCCCTTGCTGGAAATTGTATGTTGTTGCTGATATAACTTTCCTGAAACTAATAAAATCTCTCTCTCTCTCTCTCTCTCTCTCTCTCTTTGGGTTTCCCCACATTGGGGTTTTTCCCTGGTTGGTTGCCTAAATTTCTAAGTATTACATGGATGTGTAATTGTGGTTCATTGTGTTTATTCCACTGCAAAAGTGTTTGGCAATGTGTATTTTTGCTCATAATATTTTCTGAATGTGGGTTTATACATTTCAGAGTTCATAGATGACAGTTATCTCTAGGTTGATAAGTGTATGACAGAATTTGTGCAAGCTGATTTTGTCATTAAATTTCTACATGGTATCAGAGCTTAGGCTCTGAGGTACAATGAGCGGTGTTATTTTTGGGCAAGATTTGAAAGGGGAAATTTGTTGTTTGTTTTCCATTGAAAAGTTGACAAGGAGATGGTTGTTTGCATCAGGTATGACGACCGATTGGACGGGATTTCCAACTATTTGCAATGGAAAGTCAGGATGTCGGCTATTCTTAGGGAGAACAAAATTTAGAGCTCTATCAGCACCATAGTTGTTGTTCCATTAGCGGACCCTATAGCTTTGGATTTACATGAGGTAAAGGAGGCCAAAGCTCAAAGGCTTATTCTAGATGGGGTGAAGGACCACCTTATCCCACACTTGGCTGAGAAGAAGACAGCCAAAGAGATGTGGGATGCACTTAAAAACTTGTACAAGGCAAAGAATGAAAATTGGAAGATGGCTTTGAAGGATAAACTGCATGATACCAAGATGGGTAAGGGAGAGAGTGTGTCTTCTTATCTTACTCGGGTAGCTCAAGTTAAAGATGAGTTGGCTATAGTCGGGGAGGTCATATCGGATTCAGAGTTGGTGAGGATAGCCTTGAAAGGCTTCACCAAGGAATGGGAAGTCTTCTTGAAGCGTGTGGTGGGTCATGAGCATCTTCCAGATTGGAGCAAACTATGGGACGATTTCACTCAAGAGGAGATACGGGAAGGATCTCAGAGCAGTGGACGGAAGGGAGATGGAGTTGATGAAGAGAATGTTGCTCTTGCTACAAAGGGTAAAGGGAAGAAGAAAGGAAATTCCGTAAGGGACTTGAGTAAAGTCAGATGTTATTGTTGTAACCAGTTGGGGTACCTTGCTTCTTAGTGTCCTGAGAGGAAGAAGAAGAAGAAGGAACAGGAGAGGCCTGATATAGCTGCTACAACAGCTATGGAGGACTTTTCATCCAAGTTTGATAAGGAATTTTCTTTGGCCACTCTAGTATCTAGTGTCGGTAGTGGAGGATTTGGGRGTGATAACAGGTGGATTGTTGACAGTGGAGCCTCTTGTCACATGACGGGAATCTGGCGAGTATTCCTTATTATCACAGAGACAGGTCTTGACCGGCTGGTGGAGAGTGAAGGAGGTATGGCACGAGTTGTACGTGGAGTTGGAAGGGTTAGATTCTGACTCAAGTATGGGGGACTCCTGGAGGTTGATGGAGTTCTCTTTGTTCCAGGGTTGAGGGTTAACTTGCTCTCAGTCTCAGCCTTGGAGGATGTTGGATATTGTACATTATTCAAGAGGGGACATGTATTTATTTAAAGGGAGGGAGTGGACCCGGTTGAACCACAGCTGATTGGTGATCAAGTGGACAGGTTGTACATGTTGCGAAGACAACCTTCATGTTATGATTCAATGTCGAATGAGGAGCATGAGGCTCCTGAGACTGTGGTGGGCCAAAGGATTCAGTCTTGCATTCTGAGGGAAGAGAGGGAGTCTCTTTTGAGCACTGGCAGGAGGCTCAGCTGGTGTGATCGAACCGATGCTCAGGGTGGAGTGGATTCTCCTAAGAGATCAGGGTTCAGAGTAGCTGTCAGGAGGAGATCTTCTGGTTCAATTTCTTTGCAGGTGTTGAGGTTGGCTCCAGGTTCAAAGGGAGATCCTACTACGAACAATGTGATGGGACCGGATGATGGTGATGGCAGCGAGTACATCCCTCGCTAAGAGGGAGTGTTAGCTTTTATAGCTCGGGAGATACTCCGCATATTTGTCTTGTATGCGGATGTAGCTTTATATTTGCACTACTAGACACTTGACTTTGTAATGGGTTTTTATAAAGTTGTAATAAAGTGGTTCTTTTATGTAAATGACTTTTTAATAATGTCTACCTTCTAATATTACAATGACTTTATTTCATAAAGTGCACTTATGTTATAAAGTGAAATTGTACTTTAATATTTTAAGTGATTTGTTTTGGAGGGAATGAATCATGTCCCTTGATCATGTAAAGGCAATATTAGATCTTGGCCTTTGGATTTAAGGATGGGGAAGGTGAAAAGAACTTGGAAGGTGAAAGGTCATTTTCGAATTATAAGAGAATGCATTGGGTAGTGTGCAAGACAATGAGAAGAAGAGATTGAGAGATTTCCGAGAGAGCTTTGAGGAAGAGAGGAAAGGGAAGCAAGCTGGGCACATTTCCCAAGGGAGATTAGGCACACTTCCCAAGGCGATTTTCTATGTGAAGTTGTTGAGTTATCTGTTGTTGTTGGAGGCCATACTGTATGGATCCATACACTTTGTACAACAAGGAAGAGGGCACGATTTTCGAGGCTATTAGTGGGCACGAATTTTGAGGTTGATTGAAGTGTTTCTTGCTATAGAAGGGACTGTACAGTTTTGTCCATACAGCTGACTGTGGGCATGAATTTCGAGGTGTTGTATAGTCAAGGGAGGTCATACAACAATACGGTTTTGGCACAATTCTCTAGGAAGAAAATTGGGCACTGTTTTGGGTGTTGTAAGTGAGTTTTTCCCTTGCTGGAAATTGTATGTTGTTGCTGATATAACTTTCCTAAAACTAATAAAATCTCTCTCTCTTTGGGTTTTCCCACATTGGGGTTTTTCCCTGGTTGGTTGCCTAAATTTATGAGTATTACATAGATGTGTAATTGTGTTCATGGTGTTTATTCTGCTGCAAAAGTGTTTGACAATGTGTATTTCTGCTCATAATAATTTTTGAATGTGGGTTTATACATTTCAGAGTTCATAGATTACAATTATCTCTAGGTTGCTAAGTGTATGACAGAATTTGTGCATGCTGATTTTGTCATTAAATTTCTACATTTCCTAACTTATGACTTATTTACAATTAAAAAATCTCATTTTGCGGGAAATTTTTTATTGACTGAAAACATTAAAAAATCATAGGGGGGACTTAGCGCAATTTTCATATGACTCAATTTTGTGGCTAGCATGGTAATATACATTAGACACTAGACTTAGATTTTCCAAGCTAAGGCCTAACCATCAGTACATAGTCCAACTTCGGAGGATATGAGTGAAAAAACTCAAAAATTGTAACTCGCTTAAAAATTAATTCAAGCAAGAATTAATTAATAATTAAACAAAACACTCTAGAGTTATGCACTCATGATTAAGTCTTAGGAGGCTAAGCCTTTTACAAATTCATCACGCTAGATTCATCTTATTACAATGCTCCATGGGGGGTTGGAAATGTGGTATATAGAAGAAAGAGAAAAAGTGACCAAATTGGTCGGCTGGAATTCTAAACTTTAATTTTGAACACATTCATGTTCAATCTTTGGTGGCTCAACTGCAAGTCCATCCTAGTGCAACTTTGTGGGTAACATACCCTAAATCCAAAACCCTAGATCTCCAAAGTGATCAACAACTAAAATTAAATCTCCCCTTCACTTTAAATATAATGGCTAGGATTTAATTTAATTACTAATGCCAAATACTTAGGCATTTAATTAACTCACATTAATTACAAAAGTACATTCAATTTAATAATTAACTTATAAAGTGAATTTTATAAGGTTGAAAGGCCTTACAACCCACTCCCACGTGTTAGACATAAACCGACGTGGAAGTACCTATATGATGCTACTAAAACATCAACACCTCTTCCACACCAAGGAACCAAAGTGTTACAAGAATCACCAACCAAGCCTTTAAATCCTACAATTATCTATAAAGAGCCTCATCCACACTTGCAAACTCCACCTCCTATAGCTAAAGCCTCCTAGTTTGATCATGTGGTCTCTTTACATCCATCCACCAATTATATCGTATTGCTCTCATTGGAACTAATCCTTATTCATCCAATGCTTTTAGTTCCACTTCTCTATCTAGCATTCCACTTTTCTCCATTTCTTTAAGCCCCCCACCTTCTCTTCCATGATTGTGGGATCTCTTCTTTCTTTAGATCTTCAAGCCTTCCACCTTCTCCTACATCACTGGATTGTGGGAGCTCTATTTTTGTTACATCTTCTAGCCTTCTACCTCCCCCATCACTGTATTGTGGGAGCTCTACTGCCACTTCTGCTACTTGCATAACATCACATGATGACTACTTGAACTTTTTCACTTCACTTCCTTGCAAGTCCGTTGATTTTTCATCCTCAACACAATGATCATCATTCTTATTCAAATCAAGTTTTTCATTGATTCTAACGTCCCTGCTCACAACAACCTATATTATTTCCTTTTCACAAACCTTCTTTACTTTTGTCAACATACCCAACAAATAACAATTATCTACATGTGGTAACATCATAACCAATTGAACCAAAAAAATTTAAATGGTTCACCTTTGGTCTTGTAGAGGTCCAAGGTTCATCAAATGTGACTTCCATCACCACTTCATGGGGACTCCTATTCAACAAATATATTGTGCATATTCATTGTTTTATCCCAATATTCATCAAAAACTGACTTATCTTGCAACATTTCTTTCATCATGTCTACAACTTTATTACTTTTCCTCCAACCATCACTTCTCTCCTTCCAAACTCTATAACTCCACCTTTTACTATCACCTATCTACCTTTGCCTTAAATTTCATAATAGAATTTAAAGCATCTATCTCTTTCTTAACAAAGAAGAACTATAACGTTTGTGAAAAAACATCCACAAAACACATAAAATACAGTGCACTCAATAATAATGGCATTCTTGTCAGACCACAAACTTCAACATGTACAAGCTCCAATGCTTTGCCTACTCCCATGTCAATAGCTTCTTTTTGTGCTTTTCGTTTGAGCATGTCTCACATCTTCCTTCCATCTTCTCCATTTGAGCATGTCTTATATCTTCCTTCCATCTTCTCCACATACCACGCATTCCTTGGAACCATACTAGTAGAAAGGAAAAATCCCACCAAGAAATTATTCTCGTTTACTTGAGTTTTTGTAGAGGCTTCTACCTACTTCTACTACTGCTCCCCTTTACCCTCTTTATCTAGACATTGTGATGCATAATGACCATGCTTATGACAATTGAAGCACTTGATTTTAATCAAGTCCTTCTTTCCTAGCTGTGAGGTTGACTCCTCACTTTTTCCCTTACCCTCGCTAGGTCCTTTACCTCTACCCTTATTTCATTGACCAAATAAAGCTAGGTTCTCTTCACCATCCTTCTTGCTTGGCTTTGACTCCATCCGAGTCTCTTCCTAGATACAGTCATCCCAAAGCCTCTCAAAGTTGGGAAGGCTCTCCTAAGCACAAATACCTTTGAAAAATGGTTGCCATGAAGTTGGGAATCCATTCAGTGCCATGTTCACTAGCTCTGCATCTACAACCTTCTCCCCAACTGTTGCAAGCTAATCATGAACCTATGTGACCTTCACAAGGTAATTGGTGACTAAGTCTGATCTGGTCATCATTATGGATCTATGTTTGTTCCGCAATATCATCTTCTTGTTTATGTTATCACTTTGGTAGAGACTTACCAAGGCATCGAACATCTCCTTCGTCATCTTTTCTCGGATATGGGAGGGATCAAATGAGCCTTAATGGCATCCAAGATCATATGCTTGGCATTCACTTCCCCCATTTCTAAGCTACCAATTGCTACGGAGTGACCTGAGGCACACTGCTGCCATCTCTAAGATCTACTACACAAACTCCAAAAATCTGAAAATAAAAATTGGAAACCCTCTCATCGTTGGTCCTTCTTCCCTACAGTTGATTTACTACTACAAATCCATGAGAATCTTAATCAAAGATCACGCTTTGATACCATGTAAGAATCCCAAGCCCTAGCTGACTAAAGTCCTTATGATCTCAACCAAACAACTAGATAGTTGAATTTAATTAACCAAGAATTAAATTTCGGACCATAGCATCAATCACACAATAGCTAGATATCAAATAGCAGAAGCATAAACAATTTCACACATACACAGGTAATTACTCCTTCAAAACAGTTTTTCATTCCTTCAAAAAACTTACTAGGAAACCTCCAAAGCTGCCAAAACCAAGCAGTTGCATGATTACCAAAAATCACCATGATTTGAGTGAAACTCTATGCTGAGAAAGCACGGCATGTTGTGTGATTGTACAAACGACTATACAGTTTGTTCGTACGACTATAGTGACACATGTATGACTAAACTGATCCGTATGGTCATCTTTCTACGACTATACAAATCCATACGGAGTACTCTTTGGAACTATGTGCTACCTGAAAACACCTCTTCCCTAGCTTCTCTCTCTCTCTCTCTCTCTCTCTCTCTCTCTCTCTCTCTCAACCTACTCAATTGTTCATATGTATGAACTCTCCATCTTGGCATGCCTTCATAATTTTAGCTGAGACCAAAACCCTAATCTATTTCTAAGATTACTCCTAGTCTAAGTCATGCACGCATAAAATACACTTTTTAAACTCGACTACTATAAATAAGACTTTTATTTTTTACTAAAGTGAATTACAAAATAAGAATTACTTTTTGAAAATAGAATTACTTTTCGAAAATATCTCAAACTAATTATCACACATTCACACTAACTCTGTGTGGAAGTCCCTCTCTGGGCTTTAATTCTCCACATCATTAAGTAGCAAACATATAAGTGCTTTCTTCTAACTTCTCAATAACTCATTTAACTTTTACACTTTGGGCTAAGTTCAACCATGGTGGGGGCAACATTAACCCCTAACTACATGTGACACTCCTAAGACCAAGAAGTATGTACTAGATTGCTAAGTTAAAAGTAGGTAATGAGATGAATAATTTTTGCGGAAGGGGAAAATGGAAACTTCATGAATTAAACTTCAATGCCATGATGATGTATAGGTCTTCTTTGGCTAGCTTTCAAGGGCTAGGAATCTTCATTTTTCCCACGATGGCCATCAAGAGGGTGCACTAGGCTTAGAGTTACCACCTTCTCACTTTGTTTTACCACCCCTTTCTTATTTTTCCTTTTTTCTTTGTATTTCCTTTCTTTCTTTCTTTGGTTTCGTAGTCATTTCTTGAGATATGCATTATTAAGCATAGGAATTAGGGGTAAGGGCCTTTTAATGAGGTGGCATAGCTGCAACACTATTATTTTTTGACTTTTAACATTTTATAGCTACTACTACCTCAAGCACTTTCACTCTTTTGAATTTGAAGGCTCTTACACATGGGTCTTCATTGTTTTGCTTAGGACCTGGAAAGATGACTTATGATAAGTTAACCATGAGCGAGGAAGTGCAATGTATGGAATGAAAGTGAAAAGGGAAGTTGGAAAGTGTTAAGTATGGTTAGGATGTGGAAAACACTACATTCTACCTAGTTCTCTAGTAGTACAACCTGAATCAAGAGGTGACGACACTTATCTAAAATCCAACTATGACCCACCATGGTATCCCCTAATACAAAAGGAAAAAATTTAGAGTGTTATGATATAGATCACATTGATTCCAACCACGTTCACAACCCGCATAGGAAACATTAACACTACGTCTAAGAAAGAAACCCTTACACAGAATCATATAGCACAACAACTAAAATAAACAAGCTAAACCAATAGAGCATAGCACTATGTGTGCAAAAGCATAATGTACCATCTATAAGTGTATGTGTCATCTAAGGTGTAAGAGATAGGGACTGATATACCATGGAAGAGGTATCTGAGAATAACTGAGCATATATCATTGTGAGGCGAGATCAACATGTAACTAAACGAGAATAAGGATGAAGGCATGAATCTGTGTCTCTAAAAGGTATGAGAACATGGATTGTCATCGGAACTGGAACACCACACCCTAGAAAGGGTGGCTCTGATACTGGCTGCCCATATGAGGGGTAACAGGCCCTACAAGTCAGCAAATCCAATTTTTCCGCTCAAAGAGCACCAAAATAGATCACAAATTATATAGTGATCCATTTCAGATCAAAGAAGGAAGAAGATTTGCAATAGAGATTGGTTTGGGAGGCACAAAACACCTCCAAGGATCTAGAGTCTAATAGTGACATTAAATGTTATGTGCCAAATGATGCCGAAGAACTCTCACAACACATGGAAGCATAAGACCAAACATGGGCTATTTAGGTGGGACACGAGGCTTGCTCACAATATTCTTGTTTTAATTTTGGTATCATGTATGACCAAAGAAGTATATAAGAAATTATTAATTTAAAATTTTCTGATATAGAACCTTTATATCATCTCAGAGGGTGATGTTGTTAAATTTCTTGCTTAAGCTGTTATTATTAATCTCGGGTTCAATTACAGTTATAACAATAGCATAATAAGGATCTTATTGAAAGAAACAAGATCACAGAGTACACAAGCATTTATCCTAGGAAACCCTCAAGGGGAAGAAAACCCAACAAAACTTCTTTAATATAGATTCAATAACTAAGTATAGTACCAGAATATCTCTCTCTACGAGAGACAAACTACCATGATGTTAGACCAGAAAATAATCAAAGAACCATAGCCAATCCAATGCCAAGACAATACACCAAACACTAGAGAATATCCTCTCCCAAGCAATGCACCTCTCTCTCTTCCTTCTTCCTGCAATTGGTCACTGCAGCTTCCTTCAATACTTGCGTACTAGATGAGTGAGTTGAGTGAGTGAACAAATGAGGCGTTGGCTTCCTTTATTTATACAAACTGGCAAGCGCTGAAAGGAGGTGTCTCTTCACTGCCAGGGCTGACTTCTCTTTCTGGGTAGTTAGAACCACTTTAATTTGCCTAGGGGCAGACTTCTTAATTTGCATATTACATTTAGGATTTGACCAATTCGCAAAGGGGGATAAGAATATTCTTTGCAGTTACACAATATTTCAACACTCCCTCTTGACAAGAAGGATATTCTTTATCTTTTGACAAGTCACTGGATGTCATCATCAATTAAACAATATCATCTGGGCAATATCATCAACTGGATAATCATCATCAACTGGACAATAGCATCAACTGGACAACGACATCAATTGGATAACATCATCAACTGTGTAACATCATATACTGGGCAACATCCTCAACTGGGTAACACCATCAACTGGATAACAAAAGGCATCAATATAATCCACTTGGTCATCTGGCATCACGATCACTGACTGGTTCTCCATGAATCCATATTAAAGAAGTTTTGTTCTCTTTATCTTCGCGCAGAAGATACTCTTTCTTTCTTTCATCTTCATGCAGAAGATACCCTTTCTTATCTTTGTTATTGCACAGTTTCTAGTTAGGATAAAGATAGATGTGAAGAGGCAAACTGGCGTAACTTGAACCAATCCCACCCAATGTCACCTCGATAGGATGGTTCTTTCTGTTTAGGGTGGTAAGGCCCAGGGGAGACGTCTCCAGTGACCTGGGTTTTGAAAAGGCAAAGGATTGTAAGATAAATGGTAAATTCCCCCCCTCACAAGTCACCACCGAGCAGATAGTCCAGCTAACCAGCCAATAAAGAGAAGTATAACCAAAATGAGATGTACCTGCCTGAGACAAAGCAACAAGAAACAGATATATGCATGCTTACTCACTTGGTTAGTACTTCATGTAATCAATGACTATCTGATATATAAGCAATTCAATAATGAATATTGACGAAGTCAATGTTTATAAAATATCAACGATGCACAATGTCACTTCTTCAATAAATGCTAAGAAAACGTAGCATTCAATGTAACAAATTAACACTTCATTCAGGTAATGCCCTTTAACAACCATTCAATTGCTCATAAGTAAGACGATAGCTACGCAATGATGATAATAGCAAAGGATGACGACAGCAAATGAGTTAGTAGGGTTAGTCTAGGCTAGGGTTAGAATAGTTAGGGCTTCATTCAAAGTATTGAGAGTTGTTTTGATCATAGTACTCACAAGCTAGGTCTTTAAATTAGTGCGTTCCTTAGGGTAAAAGGAGTCAAAAGGAGGACGCAGAGGCTAAAGGATCAAGGAAGATAGTAAGACTAAGGACGGGAGGGTCAAGCCTTGAAGTGTTGCTATAGCAAGGCTTCATGGTCAAAACCCTAGGGGAGAGAGGCTCACTTTGGTGTAGGAGAACTAGGCCTCAGTGCTCTCTCCTCCTTCCTCAGGTCAATCGCAAAACGAGTAGCTCAGAAAGTGGCATAAGACTAAGACAAGAGGTTTTGCAGGCAACGTGTTGCTATGGCAAGGCTTTACCAGCAAACCCTAGAAAATAGACTCATCAAGGTGTAGGGGAACTAGGCCTTGATGCGTCCTCTTCTTATTAGCTCAAAAAGGTAAAATTGCTAACAAAAAAGAGGAGGAATAGAGTGTAGCTAAGGCTAGTCTCTTTCTCTCTTCAAATAATGGYTGAAAATCTTGACGGGGACATGAGACAAGGACCTACAATGTGTCCTTGTCACCTAGGGTTTATTCAGCAAATCATAACAATTTATGTAAGAAATAACAATACAACCATTCAATTAAGAAGTTTTGCAGAAATAACAATACAACTATTCAATTAAGAGGTTTTGCAGAAATTCACTTACTTTCACCAAGAAATAGCATAGCAAACCCTAGTTGTAACACCTTCCATCAAGAGAAATGCCAAAAATGCCAATAGAAATCCAAAAATGCCTTCCTTCAACAAGTGCGCCTCACAATTTCAGCCAAGAACCTCAAGTGTAGCGCAAATTTCAGACCTCACTAATGAGTGAGTGAGATATGATGAAAAAATGAGAGTAAAAACCCTCAATTTATATTGTACCATGACCTAATTTCACTTTTAGGTCATAAAAAGGCTGACAAGGCCAAAATACTAAAAATCATACTGTTTTACATTAAATGCTTAAATTAAAACCTAATCAAGCTAAAGAGAGACGCCATGCCCCTTTAAGGGTGACGTTAGACCCTTCTAGGGAAAATGCAGCAGCCTGGAGCAAAACGTTAGCCCTCCTTGGGCTTCTCCAACTTACCACACGTGCCAACACTACCAAATCTGTCTCCCAAGACGTCCATAAGGCTGGATGACATCATGATCATCATGGGTGACGTCCTAGGCCTTCCAGGGTCAACGTTCCAATGGATAAGGCACAACCCCCTAGGTCAAGCTCTGTCAGGGTGCCTCTGGTGGAACATCCTCCTCTTCTCCGGTGCAAAGCCTCTGACCATCTCTGTCCTGTCTCTGCCCCCTAATGGGGGTCTCAGCGTCGATCTGGTGGACTCTTCAGCCCCATGGAGGTCTGAACTAATCATCTCCCCACATGTACCGGTCCAACATGGTACCTATCCATCGGGCATGATCCTGCACATCAACAACTACGCCCTCCATGGGCTCATAAGTCACAAGGATCATAGCAATGTCAATCACATCTCATCATCAACATTATTAAACATGTGCATAAAACCCTTATTACCCTAGTTAAAAGCTCAAAGACATTATACAAGCCTGCAATACAAGTTTGGAGAAAGTGACAGGGCATCCTATTGGGCTAGTGTCCACTGGAAGAGGAAAGATTCTAGAAGAGACCCTGTCTGAGCCATGCAAGTGGGTGATGTGGATAAGGGATGTCCAGGCAAGTGGGTGCAATGAGAGCAGAGGGTGCAAAGCTTTACCTATGGGTGCCTTTGTGAAAGGCGAGTTGCACCTGTCCTGGATGCAATTTTTTCCAAGCCCATTTATCCCTTTTATTCTTTATTCTTCATTCTTTTATTGTTTATTGATTTTTCTTCAAGAGGCTAATCAGGGGACACTAATAGGCTGGCTCGTGATGAGACCCCCTATCCTCTGACTAGGTCTTGTTTTATTATTTTACGGGTCCCTCTTGTTTCTTGCTGAGAAGCCTTTTATTTCTTTCTCGGGGATCCCTGGGCGAAGCATCTCGAGGTTTTATTCTAAGGCTTTTATCTTTTGCCAGCTTGCTTTTACCTTCTGGGCCTTTAGCCCCTTCTTCACATTAGGTAAGGTGCAATCCTCAAATNCCAGGCAAGTGGGTGCAATGAGAGCAGAGGGTGCAAAGCTTTACCTATGGGTGCCTTTGTGAAAGGCGAGTTGCACCTGTCCTGGATGCAATTTTTTCCAAGCCCATTTATCCCTTTTATTCTTTATTCTTCATTCTTTTATTCTTTATTGATTTTTCTTCAAGAGGCTAATCAGGGGACACTAATAGGTTGGCTCGTGATGAGACCCCCTATCCTCTGACCAGGTCTTGTTTTATTATTTTACGGGTCCCTCTTGTTTCTTGCTAAGAAGCCTTTTATTTCTTTCTCGGGGATCCCTGGGCGAAGCATCTCGAGGTTTTATTCTAAGGCTTTTATCTTTTGCCAGCTTGCTTTTACCTTCTGGGCCTTTAGCCCCTTCTTCACATTAGGTAAGGTGCAATCCTCAAATGATAGGTCAACCCAGTGCCCGGACAAGTGTAATGGGATAGGTGAGCGGGAAGCAAGATGAAAAAATGGTGCTATGACGAGAGCAGATAATGGCTTTTCAAAAATCCCCCCAATGGCAAATCAGAACCTACCGACACAGGCTTACTAGGGCATCCTGTCAATCCCCCCAACATGGTCAAGCGGGCAAGTATAAGATCCAAGCATTTGTTAGAAACAAAAGGAATTAAATGCACATATTCAAGGGTTTTGATGATCAAAGTGACACATACCATGATATCCGGACTCATTACATCATGGAGCAAGAACCATCTCAGACACAAGACCAAGTCGATGGTGATGGATGTTGTTGTTGCTGACAAAGTAGAGGCGCTGAAAGGGAGAAAAGATGGGCCCTCCAGGGCCATGCTAAAGTCGATCCGACTCTCGGTACTCCATGTCTAGGACCTATGGGCCTCGAGACATGATCTCCTAGTTATCCCGAAAAGTGGGGATAACATCTGGTTCCAACTCGGGGACATGTGCTCACCGTAGAGAGCATGAGAACCTCAACATCTCTGGCATAACCTGCGTACCTGCTTGATCTCAATAGCAACTATTACCAACCGGTTGGGGTGGTAATGCCACTCCAGCATATATAGATATGTATATAAAACAAAATTGGAATAATGCAATCATAAGTGTGAACGTGAAAGCAAACTAGCATGCAATGCAAATGGTATAATACATGAATGCAAAATGCCTACCTACTTACCTGCACTTACCTGTCACGTTGTTGGTGGATAGTAACGCTTGATGTGTAAAGCGTTCACTGGCAGCTTCAAGGCCTCTCCCTCCATAGTGCCCAGGTTGAAAGAGTTCGTACTTGCACGACTCATGATCTTATAAGGACTTGTCCATAAACTATCAAATTTCTTGTGCATACCAGGTTTCTCCTTTCTTTTATCCCATAGCAATACGAGATCTCTGTCAGCAAAGTTTCTTTACTTAGCTTTGTGGTCAAAAGTGTTTTTTCTCTTCTCCTGGTTTCTTTCCATGTGATCGGGGGCGTTTCTTCTAGTTTCATCTAACTTTATCAGTTGGTTGATTCGCCCTTGGATTGCCTCTCCATTTGTAACATACTGTTGAGAGAAATGAAGGATGGGAATTTGGAGGTTTACAGGAAGTTTTGCTTCTAGTCCATATACTAACTCAAAAGGAGTCTTTCCTGTCAAGGTCTTCGTTGTTATTCGGTCTGCCCAAACTGCATACTTAATTTTGCTATCCCGAGATTTCATATTTTCCCCAACGACCTTTTTGATAATAATATTCATAAGGTTTTTATTGCTAGATTCTGCTAATCCGTTCGCTTGTGGATAGTAGTTAGAGGAATGGGACAGGACAATGCCATATTTGGAGCAAAATTCTACTAGAGCGTGTGAACTAAAAGCTTTGGCATTGTCTGTAGTGATTTTGGAAGGGACATCAAACCTAGTTATGATCCAGTCTTCCAAAAAGTTCATGATTGCTTCCTCAGTGGCTTTCTTTGTGGGGATGGACTCAACCCATCTAGTAAAATAGTCAGTGGCTGTTAGGATCCACCGGTAGCCATTGCTCGAATTATCTTTAAACTCCCCAACAAAATCTAAGCCCCACTGCTGAAAAGGTGCTTCCACCACTACGGGTTTTAAAGGTTATGCTGGGAGTTTTGGTTTACCAGTGAAGTACTGGCAAGGCTGGCAAGATCGGACGTTTCGGTGAGTGTCAGAGAAGAGTGTTGGACAATAATACCCAACCCTCAAGATCTTGTGGGCAGTAGTACGAGCTGCGAAATGCCCACCACAGTATTCGGAGTGTAACTCCTTTAATAATTTCTCTGCTTCTTCCTGGTTAACACATCTAAGGAGCACCCCATCAGGATTTTTCCAACCAAGGCCTTCTTCAGTCAAGCAGTACCTCATAGCCTTCAGTATTAAAGCCCTTCTTTTGTAGTCCACTAGGTGATCAAGGCAAGATAAGTTCTTAAGGTAATAGAGGATATCAGAGTACCACTCATCATGCTCCAATTCACTGACCAATACATTTATTTGTTCGCTCTCCCCCATCCGTATGGCTTCTTGGTTTCTTTCGGTTAGCATATGGGCCAAACCTTGTCCCTTTATTATTTTGGTGGGTTTTATTTCTAAGTCGTATTCTTGGATTTTGGAAACCCATTTTCCCCTAGTGCCCATGCAATCTTGCTGTGATAGAACATCTTTTACTGCCGGGTATGGGACATAAGCCTTAATCTTATTGTAGCCGATGTAGTTTCTAAAGTGCTTGAGGGACTTCACCAAGGCATACGCATGTTTCTTAGTAATGGAGTAATTCAATTCTGAGTCTCTAAGAACCTTGCTCATAAAAGCTACGAGGAGTTCATAATCATCAGCATCCTTTTGCATTAAAACACCCGCTATGGTATCCTGGGAGGCAAACGAGAACATCATGAAATCTTGTGAATAATCAGGGGGCTTGGGAGATAGCATCCTTTATATCCTCGAAAGATTTGATAGCTTTATCATCCCATCTGAAGGCAACGTCCTTTTTTAGCAAAGCACTCATGGGTTTTATCCTTTCGGCAAAGTTAGGAACAAATCTTCGAATGAAGTTGATTTTTCTAAAAAAGGATTGTAAGGATTTTTTTTTGGTTGGAGGACGGACATCTTTTATTGATTGGACCCTTTCAGGATCTATGGAGACCCCTCCCTTTGAAGCTACATGACCCAAAAGCTTTCCCTCGTCGATCCCGAAAACAGAGTTCTTGGGATTTAGTGAGATACCATACTTCCTACATCGCTCGAAAACAATCCTGAGGCGTGAAAGGTGGTCTTTCCTATCCTTTGATACAACCATGAGATCATCCTGGTAAATCTCTATGATTTTTTGTATAAGATCCCTAAAGGCAAAGTCCATTGCCCTCTCGAAGGTAGCACCAGCGTTCATAAGACCAAACGGCATTCTTAAGTACATAAAGGTTCCCCATGGCGTAGTAAATGTTGTTTTAAGTCGATCTTCTCTCTTGAGCAAGACTTGGTTGTATCCGGAAAACCCATCCAACATGGACATCATGTCTGCCCCTATAACCCTCTGAAGCAAATGTTCCATGTTTGGGAGGGGGTAGTTGTCCTTCAAAGACAACTGGTTAAAATTGCGGAAATCAACACATAAGCGTATTTCACCGGTCTTCTTTCAGACCACCACCAAATTTGACATCCAAGAAGAATATGTGATAGGAGTTATGATACCAGCGTCAACCATCTTCTGGAGTTCCTTCTATATCTGACCTGCTAGTTTTGGGTTGATATGTCTTAGCTTTTGTCAGAAAGGTTTGGCTCCTTTTACTAGGGGTATGGCGTGTTGGATGACATCCCCCCTATAGGCTTTTAATTCGTCATAGTTCCAGGCGAAAGTATCCTTGAATTCTCTAATGAGGGCTAATATTTCCAACCTTTCCTTCTTAGTGGCCCCTTTCCCTATTTTAACCATCCTTGGGTCTATTTCTGTGCCGATATTAAACTCTAGGGCTTCATCTGCTTGTTTGCTAGCACCTTTTCTTTTGAAAACATCATGTCTGTCAAAGAGATTTTCCAAAGGAATGCAACCCTTGGGCAAGGTGTTGTTTTGAAGGTTTATAACCTCCAAGTTCATGGAGTCAGCTAAGAAGTTTATTTGTGAATCGGTGAATTCTTTGTTGTCCATAAACCTGATGATTTGGTCATCATCTTCGAAAACTTGCCAATTCTCCAAGTTATTGGGGATAGAAGGTCTGAAGAGGACTTCCATTTTGCATAAGTCACAACGAGGACCATCACAAGGTTGTAGGGTGGAAGCGGAGACGGCCAAAGCGTCTGCCACATAGTTTTCTTCCTGGGGAATGGCTTCAATTGAAATTATCTTGAAGGACTTTGAAAGGGATTGTGCAAAGTCTCGATACTTCTTCAATTTCTCATTCTTTGTAGCAAATTTTAGCAAAACTTGTGATACCACAAGGTCTGAATCACCTTTCACCCTTAGGTACGTGACACCTTTGTCAATTGTTAGGTTGAGACCTAGGATCAAAGCTTCGTATTCAGCGATGTTGTTTGTGCAATGATATTCCAGCCTATAAGAATAGTACAAGGCTTCACGGGAAGGGGTTGTCAAGACAATCCCAACACCCGACCCGGAACTCGAGTGGGATCCATCAAACTCTAGGGTCCAAATCCCTTCAATTTCTTCGATAGTGTCGATTCCTAATTTTCCTCCTTGAACAAACCAATTAACAATGTCGTTGTTAATACACAGGAGTTGGTCGTTCAACTCGTCAAGGGTCTCAACTAAGGAACCTACAAGGGGTTCTCTGTGGAGGGTGAATAGTCCTCCTTCAGGGTGAGGGATGATTGCTTTAGATTCTTAGTCTTGAAAGCTTCCAACCAAATGCTTTATGAGGTCCTTGTGGAGAATGATACCCCAATTGTTTAGGGCATCCACCACCATCACGTCTATATAGAAAGGAGCACTAGGGCAAGAGTCAAAGGAACCTTCTAGATCCTTGATAATTCCTTTTGCAAAACCTCCTTTGGCATTTGATTGTGAAAGGCTTAAACCTAATTGGTGCATGATTTCCTCAGTCATAATGTTGGTTGTAGCATTTGGGTGAAAAATACAATTACGGAGGAGGAAGTTATTGACCTGGAGAGTGACATAAAAAGGTGTGACCTCACCATGCTTTGACCCAAAACCTTCTACTTGGTGGACAAAAATGGGAACTTCTTCAATAAGGTCATGCTTATACATTTGTGGCATAGAAGCTTCAACTTCTTCCTTCTTGTGTGAGAAAAGATCCTGGAAAGGTTCTACTTCCGTGGGAAGTTCCTGAAGAGGAAGACCTTGTACATTGACATGGGAAGAACTTCATTTCTTTTTGGGGGCCATAAGTTTTACTTCAAGGATTTCCGGGAGTTTAGGTTGAGCTTCTGTGATATCCTCACCACTAGATTCCCAAGGGTTGTTATTGCGCGAGAGGTTAATCTGATAGATGTAGTCTTCGAATCCAAGGTTTCTCTCAATCTGGTAAGCGAAATCTTGTGCTTCTTCTAGGGTTGAGGGTGATTGATCCTTGAGGGTAAACTGCAACATTCCTTCCAATGAGTTCAAGTAGTGTTGGAGGATAGCTTCCTCTGATTTTAGGTTAGGTCGAACCTTTTTGAGGAGAAGATTGAACCTATCATTGAAATCCCTAATACCCTCGCTGGAACCCTTGCAAATATCAAGATATTAAGAGTATAAGGGTTGTGTGTGCTCATGATTGCACCACCTTATTTTAAAGGCCCTTTCCAGTTCTTCAGGAGTTTTTATGCCTCCTTTCGGGTAAGAGTCAATCCAAGTCTTGGCATCTTCAATGAGAGATCTCGCAAAAAGCCTTGTAAAGACATCAAGGTGTTCTTGACCTGCTAGATGAAACTCAAAACTATCACAGAACTGGGTCCAATGTGAATTACCGGAGTGCACCCCCTTTCCCGAGAAGAGTGGCAACCAAGACTTGACATCTTTGGGTAAGTCATGCAACCCACCTTGGATGTTACTCAGGTCAAAACAACCAAAGGTTCCTGGGTGAGACCATTTGTGGGAGTTTACGGGAAGAGTAGGGTTCGTAGGGGTGATAGTTACCACAGTAGAGGAGGTTGAGTACTGACGCCCGCTACGGGTCGTCATCAGTGGAGTCGCCAGATAATTTGCTAGAAACTATCAAAGGAAAAGGGAAAACACCAAGGTGGAGTCGCCAGGTAAGCTTGTAAGATAAGGCTCTAAAGGCAAGGCTTACCGAAAGTTGTAGTCTTTGAAGAAAGTTTGACTCGGTGTTCCCCGGCAGCGGCACCAAAATATTATCGCACAGTTAGTAGTTAGGATAAAGATAGATGTGAAGAGGCAAACTGGCGTAACTTGAACCAATCCCACCCAATGTCACCTCGATAGGATTTACTTAGGTCAAAACAACCAAAGGTTCTTGGGTGAGACCATTTGTGGGAGTTTACAGGAAGAGTAGGGTTCGTAGGGGTGATAGTTACCACAATAGAGGAGGTTGAGTACTCCATCACCAAGCCACGGGCTCTCATCGGAGTCAGCCAGACAATTGCTAGAAACCATCAAAGGAAAAGGGAAAACACTGTAAGTGGACGCCTGCAAGCTTGTAAGATAAGGGCTCCAAAGGCAAGGCTTTACCGAAGTTGTAGTTCTGAAGAAGGTTTGACTTAGTGTTCCCTGAAAATGGCACCAAAATATTATCGCACAGTTAGTAGTTAGGATAAAGATAGATGTGAAGAGGCAAACCCATGAAGTTCTGAACCAATCCCACCCAATGTCACCCTCGAGTAGGATGGTTTTTTTCTATTTAGGGTGGTAAGGCCTGGGGGAGACGTCCCTAAGACCCGGGTTTTGAGAAGGCAAAAGGATTATAAGATAAAGACAAGTTTCAAGTCACCACAGAGTATAGTCCGCAAACTACTTCATTAAAGAGAAGTATAAATCCAAAATGATGCACTACCGGGAAAGCAACAAGAAATGATATATGCAAGCTTACTTCCTCACTTGTTTAGTACTTCATGTAATCAATGGCTATCTCATATATAAGAATTGAAAATAAATATTGGATCAAGTCAATGTTTATAAATATCAATGATGCACAATGTCACTTCTTCAATAAATGCTAAGAAAACGTGGCATTCAATGTAACAAATTAACACTTCATTCAAGTAATGCCCTTTAACAACCATTCAATTGTTCATAAGTAAGACGATAACTGCGCAATGATGATAATACAATAGCAAAGGATGACGACAACAATGAGTTAGTAGGGCTAGTCTAGGGGGCTAGGGTTAGAATAGTTAGGGTTCATTCAAAGTATTGAGAGTTGTTTTGATCATAGTACCTGCTGCCAGGGTCTTAAGATCAGCAGCCCTAGGGGTGGAATGGAGTCAAAAGGAGGACGCAGAGGTCGAAGGATCAAGGAAGACAGGCATTAGTGATGGGAGGCCACTTTGAAGCAGCCGCCACCCAGCCCTCAAGGTCAAAACCTAGGGGAGAGAAGCTCACCTTTTGGTGTAGGGGAACTAGGCCTTAGTGCTCTCCTCCTTCCTTAGGTCAATGGAAAAACTAATGGCTCGTGTAGCGGACATGAGACTAAGCCAAGATTGGTAAGCAACGTATTGCTATGGGTGCGCTCTTTACCAAGAACCTCGTAAAATTGACTCATCAAGGTGTAGAGGAACTAGGCCTTGATGCGCCTTCTTCTTCTTAGCTCAGAAAAGTAAAGTGGCTAGCAAAGAAGAGGAGGAATAGAGTATAGCTAAGGCTGTGGCCTCTTCTCTCTCAAAATAATGGCTGGAAAATCTTGATGTGGACATGAGACAAGGAGACCTAAGCAATGTGTGCTTGTCACCTAGGGTTTATTCAAAGAATCATAACAATAAAGAAATAAATAAATACAACCATTCAATTAAGAAGTTTTGAAAGAAAAATACTTACATATCATGATGAAAATTGAAATAGCATTGCAAAACCTAGTTGTAACACCTTCCATCAAGAGAAATGCCAAAAATGCCACTGAATTCCAAAATGCCTTCCTTCAACAAGGCCTCACAATTTCAACCAAGAACCCCAAATGTAGCACAAATTTCAGACCTCACTAATGAGAGTGAGTGAGATATGATGAAAAAAATGAGAGTAAAAACCCTCAATTTATATTGTACCATGACCTAATTTCACTTTTAGATCATAAAAAAGGCCTATTGGGCACAAAATACTAAAATCCTATATTGTTTTTACATTAAATGCTTAAATTAAAAAAACCTAATCAAGCAAAAGGTAAGAAGCCACCCCTTTCTAGGGTGACGTTAGCCCTTCCTAGGGAAAATGCAAATATCCGGAGGCAAAACTTTTAGCCCTCCCTCAAGCCTAACCGCCAATGCGCTAACACTACTACAATTTGTTCCCAAGACGTCCATAAGGGTCGGGATGATACAAGTGATTGGTCATGGGTGACGCCTTGCCTTCTGTGGTCAATCGCTCCAATGGATAAGGCACAACCCCCTAGGTCAAGCTCTACAGTGGTGCCTCTGTGGAACGTCTTCCTCTTCTCCATGCAAAGCCTCTAACCATCTATGTCATGTCTTTGCCCTGGGTCTCAAAGATCCATCTCAGGTTTTCACCTATGAGTCCCAACCGATCATCTCCCATGTAAAATTCCATCCAATATGGTGTACTCACCCATCTGCATGATCCCAGATCAACAGCTTACACCCTCCATGGCCTTTAAGTCACAGGATCATGGCAAATGTTAATCACATCTCATCAATATTATTAAACATGTGCATAAAACCCCTATTACCCCAAGCTAAAAGCTCAAAGACATTATACAAGCCTGCAATACAAGTTTGAGAAAGTGACAGAAGGCCCCTATTGGGCTAGTGTCCACTAGAAGAGGAAAGTTTCCTGAAGAGACCCCGGCTCCCAGAGCCATGCAGCGGGTGAGGTGGAAAAGGGATGTCCTGGAAAGTGGGTGTAGTGAGAGCAGAGGGTGCAAAGATTTACCTATGTGTGCCTTTGTAGAGGGTGTGTGTTGCACCTTCGTTTTCATTGCATCTTTTTTCCAAACCCATTTTATGCCTTTTTATTCTTTTATTCTTCATTCTTTATTCTTTATCAAGTTTTCCAAGAGGTTGATCAGGACACCGCCTCTATGTGGGTGACCAAAGTGGTGACCAGAGTTGTTACCCACAAGTACTTTCTTATAGATGAGAAGGTTGGCTCATCACGAGACACCCTTCCCTTGCAATGCAACCAAGGGTCACCAGCCCCGCTGGTAAATCCGGGCCAGGTAATGTCACACCGCTAGGTACCTTGTTGGACCTAATAGGAATGGGTTTCCGTGATGAGACTCTATCCTCCTGAATTAGACCTTTGTTTTTTATTTTACGAGTCCCCTTTTTTTTCTTGCTAAGAAGCCTTTATTGCTTTCTCAAGGATCCTTGGGCTACATCTCGAGGTTTTTTATTCTAAGGTTTTGTTTTTCCAAATTGCTTTTACCTTCTAGGCCTTAAGCCCCTTCTTCCCATTAAATAAGGTGCAACTCAAAATGATGGTCAACCTAGTGCCCTGACAAGTGTAATGGGATAGGTGAGCTAGAAGCAAGATGAAAAGTGGTGCTATGACAGAAGCTGACGATGGCATTTCAAAAATCTCCCTAGTGGCAAACTAGAACCCATGCACACACAGCTTATTTAGGGCATCCGCCAATCCCCCTGCATGGTCACAAAGGGGCATAAGATCCAAGCATTTGTTAGAAATAAAAGGAATTAAAATGCACATATTCAAGGTTTTGATGATCAAAGTGACACATACCATACCCTCGGATTCGTCACCTCATGGAGCAAGAACCATCTTAGACACAAGACCAAGCTTGATGGTGATGGATGTTGTTGTTGTCAAAAAGTAGAGGTGATGAAAGGGAGAAAAAAGATGGACCTCCAGTAATATGCTAAAGTCGATCCACTCTCTATCTATGTCTAGGGACCTCAGGCCTCGGGAGATGATCTCCTAGTTATCGCTAAAAGTGGGGAATAACATCTTGCTACTGTAAGATATCTTATCTTCACATCTAAAAACATCTTATCTTCACACGTAAGATATTCTATGAGTTTGTCCATTCCTTTTATGTTCTCCCTTGTAAATATGCTATCCTCGACAAGACTAGACTCCCCTTCCATGATCCACGCAGGATCAATGCATTACAAACCTCAAGAGCCAACTAACCATTCCACATGGTCAAGGTTTGTGTTCCGTGCTACTCAATCCTGGCTAGAGTGGTAGCATCCGCCTAATCGCCTTGGAGAAACATCCACACTCCACTCTACGAGGGTGGTCACACTCTTCTATATGAGAGTATTCTAGCATGTCCCTAGAGTATTCAAAACTCAACACTGGATAGAGGCCAACCTTGGTAAATTTCTCATTCTCTACGGCTAGTCTCTTTCTTTCTCCCCTTTCTACAAAGGCTTCTGGGATTGCTCATCTTTCTCTTACTAAGGTCTCTTCAGAATATCCTAGGTGCCTTTTGAGTTCAACATTTATTTCTTTTCCGACTTCATACTGGATCAACTTGCTCCCTCGTGCATCTATAAGAACGGTACCGGAGCAACTCAGAAGCTACTCCGGGGATTCCCATCCAATTATAATCATAGTATCCATTTGAACATTTATAACAGATCTTTAGGAGCCTCCCGCCTCCTATATATAAATAATCGGATAGCTTTGGTTCTGCATCGACATCACCATATCATAAGTCCTTTTCCATGTCAGTCCAACTTTTGCAAGTCAAGGCATAAGTTCTTCTTCCAAGACCTGTAAGCTTACTTACAAAGATGTTTTATGAGATATGTCACTTAGCCCAATCAAATTTATAATAAGCAAGAATCAAATAAAACTATATCATGATTTCTTATCAGAGTAGTACACATCTTTCTTAAGAAAAAATTGTTCAACCATGTACACATCTCAAAACCCTGTCCATGAATAAGACTTTTGAACTCTTTTCACTCTAGCTATGAAATTACCAAATTTTCTCTTACTATCATAGCTAACACATACCTTTGTCACCTTTAAGAGTGATCATACCTTGAATAAATATTTTATCTCTTTCTTTATCCTTCTTCTTTGATACTTCCTTCATAACCGTGACAGACACTCAAATAAAACGAGGTTAATTACATTCTCACAAAAAAATCTAACTTGTAATGATAAAGTATTAAAGTAAACAAGACTAAAATGAACATGAATAGTTATCTTTTGTTTTTGAGTGGGAGGCTCCACCTGACTCAACCATTTCTCTCATATCTTTCTTAGATCAACTATCTTCAACTTAAAGCATACAACCCCTCAATTTGTACTAAAGCTTTCTTTGAGAGAGGAGATTCCTCTTCCTCTGCCATTATGCTTGATGCTTTCTTTTCCCTTTCATTGAGGACACCATAGAAAGTATCCCAACTTTGACAGTTTTGTAGCATCTGATTTTTGAAACATATTTCTTCTTATCTTGAACTCTTATGGAGTTAACTTCTTTATTGTTCTTCCCAAAGGAACTTCTTCCGTTCTTTTGAATTGTAAGAGCTTCTTCTTCTGCACAACAATTAATCTCTTATGTTATGTGCAACAGACTTCTTCTAAAAGTAACTGCCCATAACTTATCAAACTTTGTTAACTTGCTTCTTGCACACACTTGTTGTACAAAAGGAATCCAAAAATGTTGGAAACCCATTTAGGGGTTGTGGTTACAAGATCCTTATCACCAATGACATATCCAATAGCTGCAAACTGATATCTAATCTAAGAAACTCTCATAACATAGGATGAGACAGATTTTCGATCATAATAATGGGTTGATTTAAGGCATGATTCTGCCACGTCTTTGCTTTCATATAACCGAAAGTGCTTCCACATTTGGTCTTATTGCCTCAGTTAATATGAGGGATCAAGGATCCTTTAATCGAATCTTAACAATTTACTTTGCTTACTCTATTCTTCTATGCTTAATCTTTTCTCTTCTTCCTCTGGTTCTCATACACCCACTATAACATGTTCTGTAGGAGATCATTCTCGCCTAGAATCATCTACAACCTATGATTCCAATATATGAAGTTTCCAAATCCTTCCAAAATTCTCGCTCTTCTACCCTCATGCGGGTAGCCATTCTTTCTTGTAGTAGAAACCCTAGCCTTTTGGGCTATAGAAATAATAGAAAATCAAATTTCTTGGATCTGAAAACTGAACTCACCAAAAGATGCGTTGGACTGAGGCGATTATGCTGGTATAGTCAGTTTCTGAAAATTCCAATTCCTGACCCCCTTGAAACTGGACCTGCGAAATTCTGGACTGCAACTTTCTGGTTCTGGTTCTGGTTTTCTGGTACCAAGTCAAACTAGGGTTTGACTTTCCGAGAGTTCTGCCCACTAAAAATCTTCGATTCTTGTGCCAAAAGATGCGCCTAGGAAGGGCACAATTCCCAATGTGATTTGCAGCCGAAAATTCCAAATATTCAAGAAACCCTAATTTTTGAATCCCGACAAAACTGAAGACTGAATCTGCGACAATGCTCTTTCAGGCCTGCTCTAATACCATGTGAAGTTTCTTGCTTAAGATGTTATTATTAATCCCGGGTTCAATTACAGTTATAACAACAGCATAATAAGGATCTTACTGAAAGAAACAAGATCACAGAGTACACAAGCATTTATCCTGGGAAACCCTCAAGGGAAAGAAAAACCAGCAAAACTTTTTTAATATAGATTCAATAACCAAGTACAATACCAGAATAACTCTCTCTCTACGAGAGACAAACTACCATGATGCTAGACCAAAAAATAATCAAAGAACCATCGCCAATCCAATGCCAAGACAATAAACCAAACACTAGAGAATATCCTCTCCCAAGCAATGCGCCTCTCTCTCTTCCTTCTTCTGGCAACTGGTAACTGCAGCTTCCTTCAATACTTGTGCACTAGATGAGTGAGTTGAGTGAGTGAACAAATGAGGCGTTGGCTTCCTTTATTTATACAAACTAGCAAGCGCTAAAAGGAGGTGTCTCTTCACTGGCAGGGTCGACTTCTCTTTCAGGGTAGTTAGAACCACTTTAATTTGCCTGGGGGGCGACTTCTTAATTTGCATATTGCATTTAGGATTTGACCTATCCGCAAAGGGGGATAAGAATATTCTTTGCAATTACACAATATTTCAACAAATGTATGGATGTATCAATATATAGTGTATAGCTGTATGTATTGACCTATTTCAACTTCAAACTGTATAATTGGATATTGCATTGTCTTTATTTGTGATTATCATGATTCATTAATAATAAAATCGCTATTTGTTTATATCTTCTATATTTTTTTCTATATTCAGGGTTCCATTATGTCCTCTATCCTGTTGCACACAGAAAAGTAGAGAAATGTCTGATAGAAATCGGCTCATAGGAAAGGATGAAAGGGAAATATGTAATAGTTCTGAAAACAAATATTGGAATTGTATCATGGAATGTTGGGATGAAAGCGTACCTAAGTTTTCCGAGGACAATGCCAGATTCATCTGCTCGTTTTAAACCAATATCTTCTGGAGAAATAATTTCATATGTACCTTTGAACTTGAGCATTCCATCCTGCAAGACCGCCAAATGCAAATTTGACAACATTAAAAAGCAAGCTAGTTGTAGCAACGTAATCTTTTTTTGGAGTCCATCTGTTCAGCATTAATTATGCTTCAAATGCATGCCAGAGAGGAAGTAAATACAAAAAGTACCTATGAATGTAGAGATGTATAAGACGGTAACATTTGTAAAAATGGTGTTGGATTATTGCAAATTCATAAAAGACTCATGAGTTGAAAGTTATTAATTGCCAAAGGAAAAAACATGTTGCAAAAGCCACCTTTTTTAATTCATTCCAGAAGAATTGATATCACCTTTATTCAGGTATAATGATCACTTAGGTAATAATTGTGTATCGTAGGAGAAATAATGATCACTTGGGTGATATTTGTATATCCTGGGAGAAATAATATTCATTAGGTGATAGCTGTACATCCTGGGAGAAAAAATGATCACATACATGATAGTCCTATATATTAAATGTCCTAAGGCCTAAAAGTGTGTAATTAATATGAGAAAAAAGAACGACGAGTGTGAATGGAGTGTGCCATAAGTTGTGCAAGGGAATATCAATAGACTAAGAAAAGAAGTTAGATGAAAGCATGGTTACCAAGTTCTAATTTGAATTTGAATTTGGATTTGAATTCAATACACAAAAAAATCAAGAGAAAATTTTCGATTAAAAAAAAATCACCAAAATTTGCCCATATACTTCGCCAAAATTCACCAATATTTACCATATCCAAAAGCTCTTGCGCAACCCTTCATATTTTGCTTCCATTCAGGGGCATTCAATACAAGCAATCTCCACAAGCAAGGGAGATTCCTGAGATAATATTTCATCTACAGTCAGATATTTTCTCCACAGTCTGAAAATATCAGATATTGAAAAACAAATCGAATTTGCCTGATAATTCGGCCAAATCAAATGAATTGGTGAAAGTAGTTGAAAAGAGTACACTAAAGGGATCCATCCAAATTTTATAAGTAGGTGGAGATTACAAGGAGTTCATGGTTCAATAAATATGAGTACCTGTGCGACCATTCTGTGGCAACCTGAATCAATGTAAATGCTGTGTTATGGTACCCCTAGAGTCTCTTTTTTGTGTTGTTGTGTATGATGCTATCTAAATAGTATAGTGTTCCACCATGCCAACATACAACAATTGTCTAAGATGCATGAGTTCCCTCAAGACTTAGTTCACTGCTTAAAGATTGCATGGGAAAAATGTCAAAAGGATATCACTGACCAAACAACAGAAGCTCCTACTCAAACACAGAAACTCAACAAGGGTTTGTAGTGGGGACCATATAGTCTGAATCACAGTAGATTTTCATTGGCTCATTATATATATTATCATCTAAGACAAAACACAATCAGAAACTAAAAAGGTCATGGGAATATTTTCATTTGCCTAAAGACAGACTTACTTGTATGCAAACTGTTCCAAACTCAACTCACTTGAACCTAAATGGACTCGGGATGAATCCACATGCAATCCACCACAAATCTAGCACACAAGCACCCAAGTGAACTCAAACAGAACCAATTAAAATAGAGATGAGGTCAATTGTAACCAGTAACATGATTTTTGCATCAAAAAGAAGGAAGCATCATAGTGACAGAAATTGTCTTACAATGTTCCATGACATCTTCATCTATCAGTAACAAATTTGGGAAAAGAAATGTATCTTTCAACCTAAAGTTGGTTGTGACAATGGGACTTATGTCTTCATCAATCAGTCACTGAGTGGGGAAAAGAAATGTGTATTCTTATGGCATCAATTGATGTATCTATTTCTGTGAAAATGAAGAGGGTGGCCTTGGGCTTGTCACAACAGTTGGCCCTTATATGATGGTGTTCACTTTTCTGGTGGTGAAAGAAAAAATGAGGAATTCTCTCTCTTGAGATCTTATTTTCTCTCTCTGCTGCTATACAAGTGAATCAATTTGGAAACTAGTCGAAGCCTGTGGGTATTGAATAAGGGTGCACTGTGCATGTATAATTCAACGAGTGCAGAACTGCAATGTTCAAGCCTTCAAGGATTATTCTATGAAGCCATAATTGCAGTGTTACACAGGGACACGCTCCCTAGGGTAAGCGATGCACTCCTCGCACTCCCTACACCCTCGAGATGGCAGGGTGCTTGGCAAAATATTTCACTACTTCCGATTTTTGTGAAATTCAGCAAAACACATGGTGAAAAGTTTTGCCTGTATGGGGGGTGTGTTTCACAAAAAAATGGGCTTGTGGGTGCCCCCTCCAAAAAAGGGAAAATCTGGAAGCCCCCTCTCAAATAGGGGGACTTCTGGACACCTCCCATGACTTTTTTGAAGAAATATCTTAAAAAGCAAACCAAAAAAATGCTAAAAAAAACTAATTCAACTAACTTAACCTAATGCCTCTACATAGACTTTCTCCATTTGACACTTAAACTTACCATTTGGAATTTCTCTTTGACTTGCTGATTTCTCTTTGTGAAGAGTGTCAAGCCGTCAAGGAAGAGGATGAAAGTGTTGTTTGTGGCCAAAACATCAAGGAGGAGGTGCTAGAAGTTGCAATGAAGACGCTATGATTAAGCTAGCAACAACAGCCAAGCCACTGAATGTAGAAATTTCCAACCCTAGATGACTGATGTGCCTATGATCTCGATTAAACAAATAAATTGCTGAACTTTAATAACAGAAAAATTAATTTCAGACCATAGCATGAATCACACAATAGCTGAGAAAAGTAAATAGCGGAAACAGAAAACACATACACAGGGATTTCTCCTTCAAATCAGTTTTTCGTTCCTTTGACAAAGCTTACAACGTAACCTCCACAGTTTGCAAAAACGCAGCAGTTGCATGGTTAATAAATCACCCTGAACAAGGTGTATGCCCTGCCTAAGAGAGGTACAGCCTGCTGAAAAAACAGGAAAACAGCAGCAAAACTGTTGTACGGCCCTGCTGTATGGATTGTACAGCTACCATATGGCCTGCTGTACGGATTCCATACAAATCTATAGCTGTACTAACTGTACGGGTCTGCAACTGTATGGCCTGCTCTTCCCGATTCGGCCTGCTCTCTCTCTCTCTCTCTCTCTCTCTCTCTCTCTCTCTCAACCTATCTGAAAAACTGTGTCTGAACTCTCTATCTTCACCTGTCTTTATACATTTCACTAAAACCCTTCTCTACCAAAACCCCAATCTCTCAATGAGATCTACAACTGAGATTAATCCTAGTCTAAGTCATAAATGCATGAAATACACTTTATTAGAGTCAACAGCTAAATATAAGACTTTCAATTTTTTCCTAATGTGAATTACAAAATAGAGTTACTTTTAGAAATATCTCAAACTACTTCTAGCATGTTCATATTGAACCCGTGCAAAAGTCCCTATCCGAGCTATATTTCTCAACACTCCCTCTTAGCAAGGAAGAAATTCTGGACCAATCCAAGTCTGTCTCTGAATGCTTCAAACTTCCCTTTTTCCTAGGGGTTGGTCAAAATATCAGCTCTTGTTGATCTGTCGAAATATACTAAAGCTTCACTACTCCCTTTTGTATCGTGTCTCATATGAAGTGATATCCAATCTCTATGTGCTTGGACCTGTCACGAAACATTGGATTCTCAAAGAGTTTAATACAACTCTAATTATCACAACAAATGACTATGGGTTTCAACTCTTGATCAAACAATCTTGCAAGTAACTTGCGAAGCTAGATGGCCTCACAACTAGGAGTATTGGCTTCCATGTATTCTGCCTCTATTGAGCTAAGTGCCATGGAAGTCTACTTTCTATTGAACCAAGACATCATAGTTGATCCCAAGCTAAAGTAGAACCTTGAGGTGCTCTACCTGTGTGTTGCACTGCCTAACCAATCTAAGTCTAAATACCCTTGAAAATTCACTTCACCATCTCCAAGATATCTTAGACAATACTCCATCGTGCCCCTCAAATATATGAGCACATGTTTTGCTACTACCCAATGCTCCTGCCTTGGCTCCACCATGAACTGACTCGAGGTGTTCACTATGTTGTCGTCCTTATACACACTTGCAAACGTGGACTAAGTCCAATCCACTTAGTGTGTCCTTGGAGGCACAATGCCTAAGTTCAATCCCACTTTCACCTCGACTTGAACTTCTTCCGTCTAGGCTTACTCCTAGGGAAGCCAAGGGGGGTAGACCCTAGTTACTATGTGAGTGATTAAGGTGTTCTAGGAGTTGATTTTAATTAGTTAAAGGTTTGGGGGAGTCTACCTTATATGAGAGGCAAACAATGCAAAGTGCAAGATTTTAATGCAAAGGCAAGCCCTTTCCCTAAGTCAACTAAGATTGGTGCCTAAGGTTGGGCAAAGGGGTCAAATAAGTTAAAGAGAGTTTAGGATTTACAAAAGATTACAATTAGATACAAAAGAATTGAATTAGATAGAAGTGAATGAAATAAACAACTATCTACAAAGTTAAGAATATCTAAAGATACAACTAGATACAAAAATACAATTATGGACAAGAAAGGAAACAAGCACTAACTTGAAACAACTTGATTGTGCAGGGAAAAGAAAGATTGCTAAAGAGGAAAGATCACCACAACACATCGAGCCAACAAACCCAAACAACGGAGTGCCTCCACAAGATGCGCAACTCCAAGGGGTTGTTTCAATGGCATCCAATACACAACAATCAAACCCAAACAATGAAGTTGCCTCCACAAGATGCGCAACTTCAAGGGGTTAGGCCAATAACTCAATACACAACTTAAAAATAGATGAAAGTGCTCAAAAGAAAGCCTCCAAGGGCAAGTGCACAACTATTAAGTTCACTTAGTTAACATCCACACATTGCTTAAATAAAATTGCATGTAAAGTAAATGGAAGTGAAATGTGCTTGCCAAATTATAAAGCATAAACCATGAAAGATAATAAAATAAGCCCAAGGTTGACATGGATTAATTTTAGGATTGATTAAGTTAATTAAATGAAATGTGAATCCTAAAACTAAGTGACTTCCCTAGAACTCTCCCCGCTTATACCAAAAGGACTGTTGGGTGCTCAATAAGTGAGGCAAACAAGGCCCCACCCTAGCTCCACAGGTCAATCTGGGGAACAAAAGTACTCAAACAAGGGGGACACCTAGTGTCGTGAGACCATCCCTGATCTAGCACCCAAGTCTTTTCCTTAAGTCTCTTTTTTGATAGCAAAGTTGGGACAGTTAGAGGTGCTCTAATTAAACTAGATTAATTTAGGCCCTAAGGATCTAAAGATAAATTGAAACTTAAGTTGATTGAGTTAAGTTAAGTTAAGTTAAGTGATTGCAATGTAGAGTGCTTGAAAATAAAGTGTTTGCAAATGATATAAAAGTACTTGACAAAAGTAAATAGCTTGAAAGAGTGAAGTACTTGAAATGAAATTGCAAGAAACAAAAGTACTTGAAAGTTAAAAAGATTGAAGGAGTAAAGTACTTAAAATGAAATATCTTGTAATGAATTGAAAGTAGAAATAGAAAAAACAAGTAAATGATTATGTCTCCACGGGCTTAAGCAAAAATTATGTGATTAGCCTCTAAGATCTAAAGATTTAAACCATTAAGCATGAACAAAATAGAAGCAATAACCAATAATATCTACCTAGCCTTACGATTTAGGATGGTTGGTTTGGCCAAAAACTTTCCTAGTTGTAGGCAAACAAATAAATGAAATATAACTTGAAAGAAAATCTAAACTATGCAACCACAACAAGTGCACAAGGTGGAGGACAAAGCCTTCCGGTTTTGTGCACAAGTGGGTAAATAAATAAATAACTTGAAATAAAACTTATCCTAGCCACACAACCTTGTCTTAATGACAAGTGGAGCAAACAAGTAAAATAAACAAATGTTGAAAATTAAATCTACAATCCTAGCCTTACGTTTTAGGATGGTTGGCTTGGCCAAACTCTTTCCTAAGTGTAGGCAAATTAAGAAAAAAAAACACAGAGATTTACAATGAAAAATAAAGAGAGAAAGAAGTGGGTATTTGTTACTCCAACTTTGGAGGTTGATCTCTAGCGTGTATGTGCCTCAAATAGGCTATAGATCCCTCTTTTTGTCACCAACCTGCAAAAAACCAGCAAGCAAAAGCTTGCTGGAAATGCTGCAAAAGTAACACAAACTCAAAAAAATTTATGTTAGTTACACAAAAAAATTCTGCAGAAAATTCCAGCAAACAAATATAATTAAAAACGACTTATTTTGTGTGTTAGAATACTCAAAAATGAAAGGAAAAGAACAGAAATATATTGCAAAAAAATTTGAAGGTGAAAATGGATGAAATAAGCTAATTTCTAGTTCTGAAACAAAATTCTCCAATCTTAGAAATGACCTGCAAATAATTGTGAGCAAGCTACAAGATAGAGCAAAGGGGTGAGTAGATATGTTAAAATAAACAAAATACTTTGCTAATCTAAAATCTACTCATCTAGATCTACAATAAGACTATTGCAAATCTACCCAAGCAAAATACTTTGCTTGGGATCTCTACTCTAAACTAGTAAACAAATGCATGCACAAAAATGAACCAATACAAGTCACCTCCAATAGCTTGATGCACCAAGAATACTCTCAACACACCATATGCCTCCAAAGCTTTCTTCTATTAATGATAGTAGAAGGTTGTTGCAAATACTTGCAACAAGCTTCTCTCCAAAAATCTTGAGCAAGAATGAGGAAGAGAAAAAAATGGGAGAGATGGGAGAAATTTGAGCATAGTAACAATAGGCAAATAATGGATGAGAAATGAGGAGGGGAGGGCCTTCATTTATACTTGGGAAGCAAGAGCTACCCCTCTTGGATGCTTTCCAAGTGTCGATCATAAAAAGATATAGAGCATCTCAAGGAGGGGGGCGCACTTCTTAGGGTTTTGGTACTTAGTGGGATGTGAGTTGGCATCCACATTTGACAAGTCAAAGCATGAGGTGGAGTCACTAGGAGGGCGCACTTAGGGAGAGAGGAGGCCCCACCTCTTAATTTTTTAATTTACCATGGTTTCTTCCTCAAGGGGGGCGCAATTTACTTAGGGGAGATAACTTCATGATGTGATAGCTAAGTGGAATGGGTGGATTAAGGTTAGGAAAGGGTTTGGGTAGCTTAAGAATGGGTTTAGGCATCATCTCTCATCTTTTCTCTAACCATTTTGCTAATATTACAAAAATTTGACATTTTGACTAAATCAAGCAATTAAATTGTTTTTTTAGACTGACTTAGACTCCTCATGGACAAACACATAGAAAAACTTGTCCAATTGAATTGAAACTTGGTCCAAGGGTGTAGGGGGTCTCATTCCATTTCTTTTGAGCACAAATACCCCTATCAAAATCCCAAGGACCTAGTTTTTACATTTTTTATCAAAAATTAATTAAAATTATAATTAACTAGGTAATTTTTAAAAATTAAAAAAAAATACATTAGACTCGACGAAATTCCGCAAGACTCTAAGAGATGTCTAGCATGGTCATTTACAATATTCCTAGACACTAGCTACCATAGGGCTCGATCATTAGAACGCCTTTCACCACTTTGGAGGATTATTGTGGGACTGAAAAACTCAAGGGAAATTAATAAGGCTGGTTAGGCCAAATTAATAACCTGAGGAAAAAAAACACTCGATGAAAGGACTTCTCTAATGATAAAGTCTTAGGCAACTAACCTAAACTATGATCCATGCAGACCCATTACATTATTATCCCACGCAGGGGAGCGGAAATTCCAATTACAAAAATAAGTCTTGGAGGCCAAAATTGCCTTGTAGAACCAACAAGTCTTCAACTTGGTAGCACCATCAGGTGCATATCTTCATGGTACATGGAGTTGACCCCCTAGTTGAAATAGGTGGTCAACACAATACAAAACATATATTTGGTTTGGTGTTGATCAAATGCATCAAGGAACCTATCAATTGCATGTACAACGTGGGATCCACCAACTCTGTATCTAGAGTGGTCACGTTCTTCATATTAGTGATCATGGTTGTGGCCAAAGGTTTGCAGACCTCCATCTGAAACCTCTTTAGTATCTCAACTGCATACTTTCCCTACCCAGGGAAAATCTCCCCTAGTCTCTATCAAACCTTCAAACCGAGGAAGTAATGCATCATGTCGATGTCCTTCATCTCAAACTCAACTGCCATGTCTACTTTGCACACTGCAATAAGTTGCTTTACACCTCAAAGAAACAAGTCATTTACATACAGCGCCAAATCAAGCAGATCAGACCCAACAAATATGTAATATAAGTTAGGATTTTCTACGCTTTTGTTGAAGCCCATACTCTGTAGATATCCATCAATCCTGGAATACATGCTCTCAGTGCATGCTTGAGCCCATACAAGGATTTTTTAAGCCTACAAACATAGGACTCCTTCCCATTTACCTCAAAGCCCTAAGGTTGTTATGCACAGTTCTTCCTCAATGATCCCATTAAGGAAAGTTGTCTTCGCATTCATCTAATGTATCCCCCATCCCATAAATGAAACTAAGGACACAACTACTCTAATGGAAGTGTACCTGATGACTGGAGCAAATTACTCATCATAGTCCACTCCCTCTTTCTGCAAGAACCTTCGCGGTACAAACCTCGCTTTGAGCTTCTCAATGTGACATTTGTTGCATGCTTGATCTTGTAGAGCCCCCTGGAACTCACCACTGACTTTCCCTTCAGACTTGGCACTACGTCCAAAACATTATTCTTCATGACGGAGGTGTACTCCACCATGGCATCCTACCATACCTACTAGTTGAATGCCGCATGAAAGCTAGAAGGCTCAAAATCTATGATGTTTCTCATGAATGCCATGTAGTCTGGAACATAGTTACCGGGAGCGCCCCCCCCCGCTCCTAAGCCCAGGAGCGCGCTCCGAGCGGGAGCGTCTAAGGAGCGCAGGTGGGAGCGCGCTCCCAAAATTCCGGAGCGCGCTCCGGGTGGTTTTAGGACGCTCCCTGCCCTTTTGGGAGCTCCACGCTCCCTAGGACGCTCCT
>SNQJ01S0039869.1:3373-55785 GCA_010110895.2 Picea sitchensis
ACTTTATCATTTAAATAATGATTTCTTCTTTTAGGTCACTTTGACTTCTTTGACCTTGGGGGCTTCAAGCCTTCATGTGGGGGTCCTTCATCTTCGTAAGTCCATAACTCTCAAACCATGAGGAGTTATGTGACATTCCACATGCCACCAGAAATGGCATGACAAACACTATCCATCTAGGATAGTTTCACCAATAATTTCCTTGATCTTCATCTAGTTATTACACATACAAGCATGGGTCCTCCAACCATTCTTCTAGGATAACTCAATCCACAAATCGTCTTCCCGTGAGGGCTTTCACCATAAGGGGAACACTTTGGATTTCATCCGTTTGTGCACCTTATCAATCATGATAAGACAATAATGAGAGCATGGGTCCTCCAACCATTCTTCTAGGATAATTCAATCCGCAAAGCGTCTTCCCACGAGGGCTTTCACCATAAGGGGACCACTTTGGAGTTCATCCATGTTTGCACCTTATTAATCATGATAAGACAATAATGAGTCATCTATACATTTTTCCAACAATGCATCATATACCAATGAAACCACATCGATCCATCTTCATCATGTATCAATGACAACTCAGTGATCCATCTTCATATATGCATTCTCATCAAGGAAAATACATATTATATTACATCAATCATCAAACAATCAATCCTTTGACATCAATCAATCCACTTGACATCAATCAATCAAACCATTGGCATCAATGGCTTATGATCCAACATAACAAGAAGGTTATTACTTACGATGAATGCTTTCAGGAGCAGTCTGAAGATGGAAGGATGTGAGGCATCCATGTACATATATGAAAAAGGAGACAATGATCCTACTTCGTAAAGCGTCCTTGAACAAGAGGATTTGAAAATAGACCAAAGAATAAAGGCATTCGACAAGAAAAACAAAAGAAAAAGAAAAGGAAAAAGCCAATGAAAAGTGTCGAATGAAGCGGGGATGATTTTTAGGATGGAAATTTATTTTAAAATTTAGAAACAACTGCGAATCTTACTAATCCTTCATATGTAAACTATAAATGATTGGCGTTTTTGTAAAATGTTAAATTTCTAAGTATTTTATATAATTTTGGCTATTTTTAAAAGTGGAAATAATTTTATCCTATAGAATTTGGGTGAATCATTTTAAAATAGCGAATCTCTTTTTTGGAAAGGTTGGGATCGACAAGCTCAACTCAAATGATGTACAATGTCTTGGAGGACTTAAGTAAGTTGAGATAACCTTGCCTTTTATAGAACTGGTGAAGATTCCTCAGCAGAGACAGGAAATTTTGAAGTTGTTGGATGATCCACCAGAAAGAACTAAAACATTGTTACAATCAAAAACAAGGAAAACTAGGGATTCGTGTTGCTAAAATTTTGAGAGGTAAATTTCTTCTCTTCTACATTTCAATTGAAAAATATGATGTTGCATTACATAATTGTTTAGTTGATACTAGTGTGACAAATAATATAATGTCACTTGCAATCATGCGGGCATTGGGAATGAGTTTCACTATGTATTATGAAACTGGTGAAAGAATTTATGTAATTGATTCTAGAAAAGTGTCAATTTATGGATAAATCAAGGATTTGTATGCATGGATTACCGCATCTCCCCATATCATCACGGTTTTCAATATTATTATTGTGGTAGACCTTCCTCTATCATATGGGTTTGTGCTAGGAAGAGATTGGAGCTCCTTTATGGATGGATATATAATGAGCAGCCGGTAGCTATATGATGCTACCAGGAAAGGAGGGAGAGATGATTAAAGTACCCCAAGAGCCAAGAAAACCTTTCTCCTTCAGGAAGAAGGATAATGAATTAATGAAAGACTACATAGATGGCCAGGGATTAGAGCATACTACTTATCTTTGACATGGAGCAAAATGAAAACCTAGAACGAGTTCAAGACTTGGAGGTCCTAGAATGTGTATTTGAAGGTTACTAGATAATGTCATTCGATGAATCATACTCTAAATCAGGGAACGAAGTTGGGATTTTTCTCATGGTCCCATACTATAACCGACACATCTCATCTTTATTAGGAACCGGAGTTTCCATGCTTGAATAATGAGGTAGAATACAAATATTTGATCCATGGGATGATCCTCGCACAAAGAATGAAAATAGAACATCTCATTGTGATTGGATATTTAGAGTTGGTCATCAACCGGAGTTGCACCCCAAAAAAATACAAAATAAAAAAGGAAAAGACTTAAATTGTATTTCAAAGGAGTTAATGAAGCCAGTGGAATCTTTCAAATCTTTCAATATTGCTTTCATTCAAAGGGATAAGAACCATAAGGCCGATTCTCTATCTTTGGTAGCTTTATTATCAAATCCAGACAATATCCTGACCAGAACATCTTTCCAAGTGGAAAGGGACTTTAGGCCATCTATGCCCGATAATATTGAGTACTTGCAAGTGTTTGACAATGATGAAAAATTGGAAATTGTTTTTGTTAGTGATGATGAAGAAGAATATTATCAATGATATTTGTCCCAAAGGCTGGTAGAATCTTTGTTCACAAAATATGATCATGCCAATAATATTCTTGAAGAAGTTTCAGTTCGAAAGGTGCAAGCAACAAGAAAAGTCAATATTGGAGCGAACTAGTCCCCGAAATATGTCAATTTAGGAGTCGATTTCACCCCCGAAGAAGTTGATAAATATGTATCCTTATTCAAGGAATATATGGATGTGTTTTCTCGGACTTATATGAGAAGGTAAAAGGCTTATGACAAAGCGATATTCCAACATGTATTTCTTTGAGGAAGGAGGTAGAAACCGGTGAAACAAAAATAAGAATGATGAATCCTGGTAGAAGTCTCGGTAAAAATTGAGTTGGAAAAGTTAAATAAAGTAAGGATAATCTATCCTATCATACATTCAAACTAGCTTTCAAATCCATTTATTTCCGAGGAAGAAGGCCAAGAAATCAAATGTGCATGGTCGGAGATCTTAACAAAGCAAGCATAAAGATAATTTTCCATTGCCCAACATGGTGTTTGTTGCATCAAGTTACGACATTGACATGTATGTCTATGTTGGATGGTCTCTCTGGATATAGTGGGTTTCATTAGGCTGAGGAATATAGAGAAAAACAACATTTATCACACCATGGGAATCATATGCTTATGCTAGAATGCCCTTCGGCTTGAGCAATTTGGAGCTACATTCCAAAGAGCTATGGACCATGCGTTCAACAAACTAATAGGAAAGTTCATGGAAGACTACCAATATAATTTGACAGTGCATTCAAGCAAAATGAAGGATCACATCCATCATTTAATAAAATACTTTGAAAGATGTGGATTATACGAAGTTTCTCTGAACCCAAAGAAATGCTTGTTTGATGTGACTCAGGAAGGCAAGGCATTTGGGCCACATTATGAAAGATGGTTACATTGACCGAGAAGAGTTAAATAGGGGAGTCCACCCATGAACTCCATTTAACATCAGAAAGGGGAGTCCGGTCATTCTTTGGGAAAATTATTTTTCAAAAGATTTGTTCACGATTACCTGAAGCATGCGTGAAACCAATCAATTTATTGTTGAAAAGGCGGAGGTTCGGTGAAAGCGGATACTTTCGGGGAGGCATTCAATAATATCAAGGGGTAAATCACCACTGATCCTGTCCTCATTAGCCCATATTTTAAAAAGTATTTCATTATCTATTCATTTGCTCTGAGGAGGCGGGTTAATGCATCGTGGTGACTCGAACTTAGCGAGAAGGCTGCAGTCGGTTTATGTGGGGCGCAATGAAATCTGAAATGCATAAGCATGAATCGGTGAATAGGACTTCATTTCATTAATAACAAATGGTGAAATAATGGCACAAACCGGAATGTAAATAAGCTAGCTAAGGCGTTGGTAGCTTATCTGCGAGAAGAGATGTGGATGTCTCGCATCCGTGAAGATGATTACAATGAGAATCACAGGGCCTTTTACAATGAACAAGAATGCCAAAGTCATGTATCAAACCAACCCTAAGGATGGAAGCGTAAAGTCATGTGGGCCGGATTTGAACGATTGGTACATCAACTTCCGAGTGCGGTAACTGCATCACGATCTCCGTTTTAGAGCGTAATGATGGCTTCGTTGGAAGGGTATGGATTGAGGGATGTTCATTTTTGGGCCTCAATATGCCTTTGGATATCATTGAGAACCGATCTCAAAACCTTCATTTAGGCCCCCAAAAAATGGCCCCGGAAGTAAAACTGCTAAAAATAGTAAGTGCCAAAGAATTGCCAAAGCGTTTGAGCCGATTAGGAGGAAAAGGTGGGTGTGCGATATCCACTGGATCAATCCTCCCTCCTTAGGAACTGGTCCCCGTTGCGTTGAGTTCCTCAATGAGATGAGGAGAGGATTCTGGCCAGACTTGGTCCCTGGTGAGCCATTTTGCCTTGGTGAAGGAGTCGGCATGCTTTGACAACTCGATATGGCAGTATCCTTTGTTTTCGGGTATGATTGATCTGTGTATCCATGATGCGATGGGTTAAACCTGTTCAAAATGCGGTCTGGTTAACTTTGTTGGTTATTGTTGTTCGCCGTATTGTTGATGTGTTATTATTATTATTATTGATGATTATTATGATATTGTTATTGATTGATGATGATGTGTCGGAGGTGGAAAGTAGGGCCGAAGGCGGTCCACATTGAACCTTGGTCTGCACCCAGTGTTCAGACCAAGGAATGGTGGAATCTTGAGCTCAAAGGAATTTTCCCCTCGACCTTGGTGATGGTATGCGACCCATATCGAAGTGGAGCCGAAGCTTCTTGATTGGGGAGTCGGTAGTAGCTCCTTTTGCAAATCGACCACTTTTAAATACTTGGAAGTTGTGTGGCACCGATGTTGATCATGTCGTTGCTTGTACTTAGCATTGGCTCTGTCAAGATGTCATGAATTATTGGTGGATGTGTTGGATATTAGCTCCAATGAATTTGTTTGCCTTATCGCCTCAGACTGGACATGGTGAATCTACCCGAGTAACCACAAATGGCATGGCTATGTTAATGAAATGAGACGAGTGGTACGCGGAATACCAAACCCCACTTGAAAGGGGCTGTAGCTGATTGAGCTATAGAGCGGTTGTAGTGTTGTACATAGGGGGCTCTCCATCCCGTAATCGCGTGGATTCTTTGGTGTACATGCACGAATGTGTATAATCATCAGTTGGCTGACCTAAATGCGGCCCATCGGTTTGGGATGGAAAGTACATGAATGGTGAGCTTAGTGTCCAACATCGACCAAAGGCCGGACCAAAATGTACTGAGGAACCCTCTTGTCCCAATGCGAGATGATGGTATTAGGATCTAAGTGTACCCACTCTCGTTCAAAGAAGATTTTAGCGGTGGCTTCTGCTGTGGTATTCTTCTTACAGGCCATCATAATGGACATCTTAGAGAATGGTCGACGACCACAAAAACATAGTCATTGCCATGCTTAGTGAAGGAAGGCCCAGACGTAATCATGAGATGGATTCCCTAGGTTGATTGGGGGTAGGAAGTGGATTATAGTGGCCTTGCTTCTTGATGGTGAGTTTGGCAATGGCACAAGCAGAGCAGGACTTGATGTACTACGACATCCTATTGAAGGGTTGACCAATAGAAATACTTTTCTTACGATGCTGCAGTTTTCGACCGAAATGCTTAGCGACTCTATTTGTAATTAAGCCTTCCGGATCATCTTAGCGCATGCAACGGGGAAGGAACACAAAGGAATTAATCCCCAAGTGACAAAAGCGAGGGCATCCTGGAGGTGAAAATTGGGAACTTGCTTTTCCCTCCAAGAGTGTATTGTGTGTGTGCTTGAATTCTGAATCACTTGTGTAAAGAGCAGCCAATCGGAAGTCTCGTACCACAAGAGTTGAGCACAGTGATTATCACCACGATCGGTGGTCGAATGAGGCAATATTCAACATTATTGGTGCTTCCCTTATTATACTTGATGTTCAAATGAAGCTGTTGCGGGTATGTGGACCACTTATGATGGCGATGGTTACGCAACTTCCCTTATAATACGTATGAGCTGAGGGGAATTAGTTGGTCGGTGTGGATGGCCGTTTCCTTTCCCAAATGTAATGATTCCGGTACCCGACAAGCATGCGCAATGGAATACATTTCTTTGTCATAAAGTGGGATACTTCGGTTGTGTCAGAAAGTGTCTCTTGTGATAACTCTGCTTGGATACCCATGTTGAGTAAGGGGCGCTAATAGCATGGTGAGGCATGCGTCACCGATCTCAAATGGTTGTTTGTAAGGTCACGGTAATTGTGAGGCAGTGCAGGCAGAGGCGATGTTTCAACTCTGCAATTCCTTATTTGAGATTCAGACCAAATAATTTTGCTTTAGCTCCTCCCCGCCGGGTGACTTGACTCAAGGGCCAGTGATATGAGAGAATCCCCAACACAAACTGCGGTAGAAATTGGCAGACCTAAATCCTAGACTACGTTAGGGTGTTGGTTGGGGCGTAATCCGACTTGGATCTTTCTTTGGATCACATGCACCCAGCTCATCAATAGTATCCACCGAATCTTGAACTTGGGTTATGCCAAAGTGCATTTCTCCAAATTGGCACAACGTGTGTTGCCGGTGTTTGGAGGACTTGTGGGATATGGTGGAGGTGCTCTTCCCAAGTCACGAAGCTGAAAAGTTCAGAATGTCATCCAAGTACACACTACAAATGAGTTGGTGAAGAGCACCACGAGGATGTTGTCCATTAGCCTCATGAAGGTTACGGGGGCATTAGATCAGCCGAAGGCATGACCAACCATTCGAAAAGGCCCTCCTTGGTTTGAATGCAGTCTTCCACACATGAAGGTTTGATTGGTGCACGGTGATGCCAGACTTCAAGTCGATCTTGCTGAAATATTTTTCCCCTTGAGTTGGTCAGAAGGTCATCAATCCGTGGGATGCGGTACCTATTCGAACAGATGCTTGTTGGTGCCCGATAATCAATGCAGATCTCAAGTCCATCCTTCTTCTACCAAAATCGAGACTTGGTGATGAATTCGGCGGATGTGATGCTTCTGCAATAGCTCCTGAATCGCCTCTTGATTTCATCATTCTCGAGGGATGAAACACGGTAGATGGGTCCATTGGGTAAGCGGTGCACACGGGGAGTCGGTCGATAGGGTGCTTGATACGGCGTTAACCAGAGGCACCCACAGTGAATGTCCTCCTTACTCCTCCGCGACCTTATCTATCTATTTTTTAGATGCGGTGGGGCCTTATGCGGAGGTCATGGCCCGCGATCCTTTGAGAGGATCATCAGGAAAACAAATTTCACGGTTTGGGAAATGAAGCTTGCGCATTTGTTTTGCGGTAACCAAAGATAATTGGTGGCGGTGCTATCACGGTATCTGTACAGCTTATTTCCCAAAGTGATATGCGTACGAGGCCTAGACTCATACCTGACGTAACCGGCTTCCTGAGAATGCGGTTATAATAATACATCGAAACATCAAGAGGAGCAACATCACATAATGCCTCATACTTGAAGGGAAGCGATGCGTAGGGAAAGGCAACATTGTCGACCCAGCGGGTCCGGTCAGGTGCAACCACCGATGGTGTATGGTTGTGGGTGTCTTGTTGTCGAATACGCAAACCCAACCATTCCACGACCTCTGGGTATGAGGTTCTTAAGTCCACTATCGACAATGAACTGCAATGGGAACCCTTGCATCGCGGAATGGAAGAGATGCTGCCTCCTCACGGAATCTTGGTTCCTCATACGGATCTTCCATTGGGTAACCTTGATAGCGTTGGGCTCTGCATCGATAATACGCTTCCCCCTGTCATTCCCCTTGTGGGGTTTTGATTCAAAGTTGGAGCTTGTTTCCGATTTAGAAGCCTTCAACTAGGCTACCGGTGACTTCTTGGCCCGACACTCACTTGTGTTGTGGGTGGAGAAGCTCTTATGGAACTCACACCCACTTCCCGATTATTTTTTGGCTTGATGGTGTTGTTCTTTGCTTGTAGCTTTGGCGGTTTGTCCTAGGCTACCAGCAGCTGGTCGCTTTGTTTTGTAGTTTGGGAGTACCTTTCCGTTAGCCGTTGTAGACCCAAAGTCTCGCTTCTTACGTTCGAACTATCAATCTTGGCGGCATATTGGTATGCCGCAAGGTGAGGAAATGTCGAGGAACTCATTTCCTCCTGAATGTATCTATCGCGAACAATTGGTACTTTAGAACCAAATGTCGTTTGCAGTCTTTGATACCCAACTTTTTTATCAAGGTATGGGTGTAGAAATGAATTCGTAATCTCATGCACATCTTGGTCCTTTCTTTGCGCATGAGGCAATCCGTGTATGTATTTGTCCTCATATCTCCCCCAGGGATAATATTATTCCTTGATGCGTCTCGGAAAAATTCCAAGTGGGTGTGGCCAAGAACAAGAGGGTTCTCCCTCTCTTGCTCCAGTAAGGTTTCCCGCAGTCCTTGACATGAAACTTTGAAGAGTGCGAAAATAATCTTTTCGATCGGAAAACTCATGAACCGAGAAATATCCTTCTAACAGATTCAACCATCTATCTATGGCATACGCATCTATTTGGCCATCAAATATGGGAATTTGGTTACTTGTACCTTAAAGGTGGCACCTCGAGTGGCTTACGGATTTCGATGCGCCGCTAGTGGGAATACGTTGAAGAATCTGGGCAAAAGTTGTCCATCATCGCATTACTTTGTTTCTGGGAACTCCTTGAGCAATAATTCGATAGGATCTCCTGCTCCCCTCATCTTTCTTTATTCCCCATGGTGATCCTTCCCGGGGTTTGCGAGGTTGTTCTTGCAAAGGTTCAACCAGGTCGAGTCCCAACTCCTTATACCGTGATCTCGTTGGGGACATACAAAGAAGGATTGAGAATGAGCAGACCGCTCGATACCAGCAGTCAGTTATGTAGGAACAATGAAATGAAAATACACATAAATCACAGTCACCATTGAAATAAGACTTCATTTCATTAATAACAAATGAAATAAAGCACAAGCGAGAATGTAAATAAACTAGCTAAAGCGCATTTGGTAGCTTATCTACGAGAAGAGATGTGGCTACTACTACATCCATGAAGATGATTACAATGAAATCTAGAGGCCTTTTACAATAGAGGAGGCTAACCAAAAGAGTCATATACGTCCAAACCTAACCCTAGTGGATGAAGCCAAAAGTCATGTGGGCCCAGTTTGGGCAAGTTAGTACATCAACTACCCGATTGCGTAACTTTTGCATCTGATCTCCCGTTTAAGTGATGTGATAGCTCGTTGAAGGGTATCATCGCCGAGGAGATTCATTTTTAGGGCCTCAATATTCCTTCGGCTATCTTGAGAACCTCGATCTCAAAACCTTCATTTAGGCCCCAAAATGGCCAGGAAGTTAAAACGCTATATTGGTAAATTACCAAAATTGCCCGGCTGTTTTGAGCCGGTCGAAAAAGGTGGGTGTCTCAAAAAACCTTCATTTAGGCCCCCAAAATGGCCCCGGAAGTTAAAACCTGCTAAAAATAGTAAATTGCCAAAATTGCCAGAAAACTGTTTTGAGCCAGTCGAAAAAGGTGGGTGGCCACCGATATCCACCTGGATCATTCACATAAGTTTTATGAGAAAAAATCTACACAACTATGATTTGAGGTATTCAGAACTCGATAAACAGGATTTGGATCTCGTAAAATATGTGGCACACTTTCAAACTTATATACTAAAATCTCATGTGATTTCCTACATCCCCTCATCCCCTGTCAAGATGCTCCTAATCAACAGTTGAGGGAAGGAAAATGGGCCAACTAGTTAGAAAAAATTCAAGAGTATGACATTGAGATCAAATAGTGGAAGGCGATAAAAGGATAAGGATTATGAAAGCTTATGGAGAATGGGGAATCAGTTGATGGAATGATTTCAATATCAGTCAGGGAACCATTAGCTAATTTATAATGGTATAGAGATATCATATTTTATTTAAGATATGGGAAATTCCATGTTACAATGAGTTCGAAGGAGTGAAGGAAACTCAAGATGAAGGAAAACCAATATGTATTGATTGATGATATACATTTCAGAAGGAATTTCAATGGTATATTGTTGAGATGCGTAGATGAGAATCAAGATCCAACACTGATCAAAGAATTCCAGGAAGGAGTATGCGGTGGACACTTTGCACCCACTGAAATTTCTCACAAAATAATGAGAGTGAGATTCTACTGGTCGTCAATCTTTAGGGACTTGTACACCTCAATAAGGAGTTTTTTTTCATGCCAACAGTTCTTAGGAAAAATGAAGAAAGTTGCAATGCCTCTGCAGCCGATTATGGTGGAACAACCATTTTCCCAATGGGGACTTGATGTCGTTGGGAAGATTAATCCAAAATCTAGAAAAGGGAACATGTACATTCTAACAACTACCGATTATTTCACAAAATGTCTAGAAGTGGTGGAGATGAAGAAGGCCGACGCTGAAGAATTGAGTGGATTCCTCAAAAACAACATTCTGTCAAGGTTTGGTGTTCCTGATAAATTTATCACAGACAACGGTTCGATATTCATTGGGTTAAAATTCATGGAATATTGCAGACAATATGGGATCATTATGGGTCAATCTTATAATTATTATCCATAAATAAATGGCCTTGCCAAATCCATGAACAAAACACTTGTGCAGATATTAAAGAAAATTGTTGATGGAAACCAAAGAAATTGGCACCTAAAATTGACAAAAGCATTATGGGCAAGCAGGAAAATCATGAAATATAGTACTGGGATGAATCTGTATCTATGGGTCTGTGGGAAAGAAGAAAAAATGCCAATTAACCTCGATATTAACACATTGATCTCTGTGGTTAATACTGAAGATAGAGAAGAAACTTTGCCTACTCGAAAAAGTGTCAATCAATTGCTAAAGCTCGAGGAGGAACGAAGAAAATCCCTGAACCAGACTTCTCAGAGGCAGCAGATCGTCAAAAAATATTTTGATTAAAGACAACTATGGATAACTTTCAGATGGGATAACTGGTACTGCTTTGGAACAAAGCCAAGGAAAATCCATCCATGCACACGAAGTTCGAAGCACTCTGGATCAGACCTTATGTCGTAAAAAAGATATTGGGCGTCAAATCATATATGCTCCAAGATATGAAAGGAAAAAGGTTAATGTTTCTTGTCAATGGGAAACATATGAAATGTTTATTCTCCTAACACTTTACATTCTCATTGTACATAATTTTATTTCTATTTTGTATATTCTTAATCTGACTCCATAGCCCAATGGGCGGAAGCACCTGGCCATGAGAGATTCTGGATTCTTGAAAACCCATAGGGGGTCATCATCCCACAGTTGGAGCTTGTTGTTGAGGTCATTTCCCACTTCCAAAAAATTCCTTGCCCCTTTATATTCTCCTGAATTTGTTTCTCCCTTTCTTTTCCCCCTTCTACACTTACCCGTTTTTTTTCCCTTTTTCTTTTTTCTCTCTTACTATCCATTTATATTTCTAACACTTAGTCGCATTTTAGACTGTGGGTTCCTGGGTTGGAGGACTTAAAATTTCTCACCTCCATCTACTACTTCACATTACGAGTCCGAACGACTGCCGTGTTGTTCCATACTTAGCTGATTTTATGATCGTCGGTTCCCAGGTTGACGAGATCGAGCTTTCATGTTCTTGTGTTCCGTGATAGAAATATTGCACCAAAGAGTTTCGCGATCTAAATTTCTATCCCTGAACTTCCATAACTGCCTAAGTGTCATTCTTCCTACATGAATCCATCTGACCGCTGCGTCGTCCGACGCTTAGCTAATTTCACACCTCATACCATTGCGGGCTCTCGGGTTCACGGGTTCACAAAAAATATCAAGTCACATATTTCTGTTGTCCGTCCCCACCACCCTCGCACCCTTCCCAATGTACATTTACTATGATTTCAATGCTAATAAATTACCGTACAGGTTCAAAGGGATGGCCATTAATAAGTGAAAGGCTCTAGGAGACTTCCTATTAAAGCACATTAAACATGATTTACGGAGGATTATATTATCTCACACCAGGGTTCATTCCTAACATAATTTGGAGCAAGGGAATGTTCTCATCGACTTATGGCAACAAGTCGAAAACAGTTCTGTGGAGATACACTGAATATTTTTGGGCGCAAGGATCAAATTTTTTAGGGGTCCAGGAAATATTCCTATTATTCATCCCCTTCTTCCTAGAAGGAAATAATATGGATGTCTAGAATTGCGCACGCAAGGTGTGTCCCAGAAGTTTTTGATTGTAAGGAGTTGGTGATCTAGTGTGCTGAGAGATACATTCCAAGCCAATGGATCATCTAGTTGTGGGACCATTCCCATGTCTCTCTGTCACCTCAGGTTTTCTGTAAGATGTTGAGGATTCCCGAGCCAACACTCACCTTCAAAGGTGAATATTGCAGGGAGTTATTAAAAAATCATGAAAATGGACTTGACCTCTTACCTGAATTCCTAGAGAACCCAGTAGTCGTCCCTAAGGACATCATAAGATTGTAGGTTGGCGCATTTAAAAATCCCTTTCGGGAAATTGCATGGTTTTTTACGAGGATAACAGGACAAGAAACCACGAACAACATATCCTAGATGATTCTTTACATTCTTTATTTTACGGTCAAGGAACAAACCATCTTCGATTGGGGTAAGTTGATTTCCATTGAAATCTCTTCCCAATTTTCACAACACAAGAAGGAGAAGAAACTTTTTATGTCATCTTATTTGGTCTTTGCGATAGCGCATTGCTATTAGTTCCCTAGATTATCTATCTGCAAGAAGGTAAACTGAGTTCGACCCAATAACCTTCTGGTATCAATCATTGTGGAGGCACAAGGCCTCCCAACATTTTTATGAAGTCTTTAATGATTTTTTCTTAGTTTTTAAAGAATTGTTGTTTGGAAAAAACGCTCCCCGGATGTCTGACCAGGCGAGTAAGTTCCTGGATAGGAAGGGGACATTAGAACAAATGGAAAATTATAGAGTTATAAGAATTTTTGGATCCAAAGAAAATCCTTCCTTCCCTCCGTGCCACATATCTGAAAAAAAGTTTGTTGCTGAGATAACAAGGCAGTACACCTACTGGTTGCATTTTTTCCATGAAAAGAGAAAAAAGCAAGTCATACCTCTGCCTTCAAAAGTCGAGGATTTCATATTCATAAATATGAACAAGATTGATGAATTCACATGCCACTTCCACATCCTCAATTTAAAATACGCTGAAAAAGTAAAAGGGTTCAACCCTAGTGGTATTTTTGTAGAACATCTATTGGCTATTGGTTTCAATAATTCTTTCATTAACACCATTCTGAATGAAGATGGAGAGAACGATTCAGGCACTCTCGCTCATGACACCGATGACCTAGAGACAATACTCAACACCAATGAGTCGTACAAGCAGAGAGGAAAAGGTCTGGGTGAGAAAAGTGCCCAATCCCTGACTGTCACACTAAAGAGTACAAAATCTCGTAGCAATGCTCCAACGACCTAACCAAGTAAGAAATTCACCCACAGTTCTTCAGGCGGAGGAGGAGATATGAACCCTCCTTTTGAAAAAATTTAAAGTTCTCATAAACTTCCCTTGAGGAATGTTGGCCCTTGGTTATGGAGGGAAGTGAAGAACAATGAAGAAAAGGTGAAAAACGAACTTTGCGGAACTGTAACTGTCACTAGGTTGAAGTGAGAAAAAGAGAAGAAAAGATGGAGGGAAGTACGAAAATGAAATCCGTTGGATGATGAGATCGAGGATGAAAAATCAACAAGGAAGATGGATCAAGGACATCTCAGCAAGTGGAAAAATCCGCCGTTGGATGCTTTGGAGCACCGCGCGAGAAGGAAAGAAAGACAAGTTGGAAAATCCCAGAAAAAGCAGGTCAAGTTGACCTAGGGTTTTAGACACCTAGGGTTTTGGTATCTAGGGCTTTGGCACCTAGGTTTTGGCCTAGGGCTATCGGTGAAATATTGTAATGTATAAATAAAGGTCAAGAGGACCTGGGTTGGGTTGGTACGATATTGTTGTTGATCTAGCTCTATTGTTGTGGTGATATATTATTGTATTGAGAGAGAGAAGTGATAAGTGAGAGAGCCTTCAGGTATTGTAAGATATTCAGTTGTGTATGAAGGTCAAGTCCTGTAGCTAGGTGCACGGGAAAGGGAGAGAAAGAGAGAGAATAAATAAGATTTGCTAGCTAAGAGCACAGACAAGAATTGTAGGCTTTATCTTAATAAATCATAAGCAGAATTCTGTGGACGTAGCCCTAGAGAGAGGGTGAACCACATACATCTTGTGTTGTGTCTGTGATTGATTCTTTGATCTATGCCACTGTTATATTGTTATTTGCATTGTTGTATTAGATCAGATCTATAATTTTGCAGAGTAGATATAGCTTGGTGAGGGATATATGAATGCTTCCTTGTTGTTGTATTAGATCCACTTGATATTCCCCTGGTTGTAGAAATCTTTGTCCTGCGAGCCCCCTCTTAACTTTTCGGGTGAGACTGCATCTGCTTTGCAGGTGTTTCCGAAAGGGCCAATAGCTAGGGCTTATTGGTGTTCTCTTTGAGTGAATCCCGATACAGCCCCTATGCCAACAAATGGTTCCGTTGCTGGGATTGAAACTGTGATTGCTGGTAACTGAGAAAGAAGAAGATTTGTCCAAAGATTCATCCTGAAACTGTGGAATCTCTGCGCATGGATCCGTGCCCTAGTGCATAGTATTCCACTTGATCTAAACATATCTGTGCTAAAGAAAGAAGGCCAGATCTGAAGAAAAGAAGAAAGATCTGAATTCTTTGTGCTCTAAGAAAAGTAAAGTGGAAGTTTCTGAAGAAAAGTGGTCAGATCTGCAGAAAAGAGGTAATATCTGTAAGCTCAGTTCTCTAATAAAGGTAAGAATAGTTAAAAGTTTTTAGATATGGAATTTTTGTACTATGTAGAAGTAAGATAAGTGGAAATTTTTGTTTCTAAAAACATGAATCTAGGTGTGTTTGATAGATTCTATCATAGCTTGAAAACTAGGGCTCTGATAGATGAAATAAAGTTTGATATGAATAAATCTGATAAGCATAATGATAGATATGTTATACCTATGCATAGAAAGAATGTTTGGACTAACAAATGGATGCAAGATCCTAGATTTTTTTTTTTGCAGGCTAGCTACCATGATCTTGGTGCACAGTACATAAGAACATGGGGAACATTTAAACGAAAGAGAGGGTTAACCCTCTGTTCTAGTTGCAGAAGACCGGGACATCTTGCTAAGGATTTCCCTAGTGGAATATCTAGTTTCCTATGTTGCAAATCTTTGGACCATGAAGTGTTGGATTTCCCTAGAATGATTACTAAGCTTGAAAGAATGAATATGAATGAAGAAAACACTAAGGCAGATCCAGAAATAGTAGAACCCCAGAAAGAATCAGAGAAGGTATTGCTACAGATGAAAGACACCTTGAATGATCATCGACATGTTAGGCTATTAGAGATATTTAAAGAAAAATAATGTATCGAGGTAAGAATAGGAGACTTCGATATTGACTGTGTTCTTGATGAAGAAACACAAGTGAACATTATGCCAAAGAGAACTTGGGAAGCTATAGGAAGGCTTGCTATGATCCCTTCATTAAGAGGAATAGGGATATTCAGAGGAAAAATGGTAACCCTATGTGGAAAGCTCACTTAGATATCTATGAATGCCAATGGAACTTCGACTGAAGTAGATTTTGATATTATTAAATTTATTGAGGATAGCGCCCCATTTACCATGTTGCTAGGAAAGCCCTGGGTTGATAACGATCAAGCTAGACGAAAGGAAGAAGAAGAAGTTTTGGAACAACAGAAACAAGAGTTAAAAGATTTCATGACTAGAAGGATCACGCAGTTGATTGAATAACATGAAAACAGATCGAAGCTATTTGACACTAGAAGCCTATATGTCAAAGCTGCAAGAGAATTAGAGGACTAACAAAATATTGAAGTATCTGTCTCAGATATAGAAGAAGTATTACCCCTGAGTCTTAGGAGAGAATCTCAACAACGCGAAGTGACTATGTCCAAGGAAAATAAGAATCAGAATGGGAAGAGAATCACCGAGACGAAGCTTACTGGAAAGAAGGCTAGGAAGTTAAGTAAAAAGAGAGCTAATATCAACAGGCTATAGAAGATTCCAGAGGGAGCCTCGCAGAAGGAAAACTTGCAGAATTTGAACTTCGCTGAGATATCAGACCAATGACATAGGCCACTTCGCCGAGGTGAAGCAATATAGCCGTTGGAAGCCGATATAACTGTTTGGATGCTGATCCGAATGGGTCAGAAAGCATTGATGGTTCTCCACTAGACCGTTAGACCGCGCCATAACAAACATAACACAAGTTAATGACACCTCATACCTATTGCAAGCAGACGATTGCTAAGTTTCTTATTTAGTCCAGTGCACCATGCACCGAGAATACTTTTTCTAACGGAGGATTTGAGCCCAAAGCCTGAGATTATTCTGCACTGTGATCATCACCTTGTTCCCATACCCTTCATTGCAGTATCTGAATTCAGTTTGACTGAGAGTCATGTTGGAGCGAGGGTTATCTACAGGAATCCAAGCACGATAAGAGGACTGCAGGTCTCTCCTTCCACTGCTCACGCCGATCTATCCCGACCGTCTGATGAGAAATGGACAAAGCACATAGATGACATCACGAACGCCAAGCTTATTCCATGCATTCTATCATCTTACCTACCACCTCTGAGTGGTGCCATCAATTGTGACAGTATACCTCGAGAATTAGAGTATACTTTGATCACCGCGTACCTTCCGAAAGGGGCACATGTAGTTCACGCCAACCAGGATAAGCTCACAACACTGAAATTTAGTGACTTCAACCTTGGAGATCGTAAAGCCTACAACATGTTAGCCCCACATAAGTACTTAACCAGGACCAAAGGAAAGAATTTTAAGATTATCCTGCAGTCATGGACCCAGAACCTCGTGAAGTCCACACTGCTCAATGTAATGAAGATCCCACACTTCGGAAAACACCAGGAAGTCAACACATGCTTCAAGTTACTGTTGTCTTTCTACCATGGAGGATACTTATGGTTGAACCACCGCACCACTGTGGATCTGACCTTGATAAATTGGATCACAGGGATTAGTATGCAAGGCCCTAACCAACATGAGTTTTACCCTGGAAAGACCTCAGACCGAGCATTAGCACAGAGGATTAAAGAAACTTATGGCGATGTCGAGAAGGGCACGCGAGGCTACAAGGTAGCCTCTATCCAGAGTGGTGCAATGAACCTTTCCTATCAGCTGATCACGGGCAAGCTAGTTCACAAGAATAGACCAACCCAAGTGACTAGATTCGTAGTTGACCTCGCAGGAAAGTGCGCGGAGGGACTACAGATGAACTGGGTGAAGTAACTTGTAAACCAACTAGAGATTGATTGCAGAGAAGCACAAGACCAAGGGTATGAGTTCCACTTTAGCTGGCTTCTCATACTGATCAATTTCATCACCTGGGAGCTACCAGAAGGTGCCACTTTCCAGAATATTGAACCCTTCGAACCACTAGCCACAAAGTTTTGTACGCTATGGTACTCTAAGGACATGAACAAGCAGTGGTAGTCCAATGCTGTCTTCCATGCCTATTACAACCAGTTGAAGATCACAATCCATTCTACACCGCACCTCACCCCGAACACACTTCACAGGTTTAGACCCTTGATGAAATTCAGTGCAGACCGTCGCTTCACCTATATTACAGCACACGCTGATGAGAATAAACAACAAATCCAGTCATATTACAAGTTGACAGAAGATGAATTGGAGGAGATTACCAAGGAATGGTCGGTGGACCTGCTTGTTCCAATGGACCCTGCAAAGATTTACGATGTGGATAGACCTGAAACTATGTTGGACACACCTAGAACAAGCAAGACGAAGAAATATGACGAAGCGCAAGATGTCCACAACACATCGGAGAAGACTTTGATCTCACCTAAGCAAGGAGACGATGGTGGAGAGCTAGGTGGCACAAAAGTCGAGAAAAACAAAGGTGAAGTTACTCCGCCTAGAGAGGAGGAGGATCCATCGAATAAAAGGAAGGTTACCCCACCAAAGCCTTCATCCTGGAAGAAAGTTAAAGCCACCAGGACTACGTTTAAGACTACCCTCACCCCAGATGACTTCAACTTCTTAGTCGCTGCACTGAATGAGGCTTCACTGGAGATCGTAGAAAGGAAAGGGGCTACGTCCACAATACTGTTAATCCTCCTGTTATTTCAAAAACACTAGGTAATCAAAATAATGAGAACCACCAGAGTCCTCAGAGTACTATTACTAGTAGCTCAACATATAGTCAGACAGGAAACCTAGGTAGCTCTATGGAAGATGAGATGAGGATCCCTATCTTTAGGGGAGATGGATCTGAAGATCCTGATCAACATTGTTTTCTGTGTGAAGCCATATGGAATATTAAAAATGTCATCGTTGAAGCTGTTAAAAGGACCCAATTCAACACTACCCTAAGGGATCGTGCATTGAGCTCGTACATGAAGCTTGTACAAGGACTTATGTAGCCTAAGCCACTGGGTGAGATCAAGAATGYGTTGATTGCAGAGTTCAAGAAACATAAGTCATAGTCTCAATGTATTACAGAATTGAAGGAGATCAAGCAAAAAGTAGCCGAGCCTTTTTGGGAGTTCGATCAAAGGTTCAAGACCTTAACAGGCCGATTAACATTTTGGATCCTAGATGAACATAATAAATAATGGTTCATCACTACCCTTTTACCACACATCAGAGTTCCCATAATGCAACAGGAGCTTGCTTCATAGGCAGAAGCATTGGAAATCACTATGAATCTTGAATCAACCCCTATGGGAGAATCCAGCTCAGGTATGAGCCAGATCTTGAGCCAGCTGACTTGTTTGTCTTTGCAGGTCAAGGATATGAAGAAGGACAAGGGGAAGGAAAAAAGAGAAGATATATGGTGTGTAATATTCAGATCAGAAGGCCATGATAAGGAACACTGTCCTTTATTCCATGAATATTTGGCCTCAGGAGCACCGAGCCCCTTGAAACAATTCAACCAACCCTGGTGTGAAGTATGCAGAAATAGGCATCACACAAGTGAGTGATATTACATGCAGAAGTATGTTCAAACTCCCACAAATTTATATTTCACATTCTATAAGTTTGTGGGGAACGACGATAGGGATTGTAGGGTCTATGACCTTATGCACAAAAGATCGAGGGACATATACAAGATCCAAGGCGAAGCACAACAAGAAGGAAACACTCCACAGTGTAACTCCCCAGAAAGAGGAAATTTCAATCCTCACGGTGGATACAGAGGACGAGGACGAGGAGGAGGAATGGGCCGAGGCTGAGGATAGATCATCTGTTACAACTGAGCGCAACCAGGACATTTGGAAAGGGATTGTATGAATCCTTGCATTACATGCAACTATTGTATCTCGTTCAACCATGTTATAGAATATTGCCTTGTGCTACTAGCTAAGTTGCAGGAAAGACGAGGACCTCAACAGAATCCACAAGTGTAATTTATATATGCTGAGCCTCGCAGGGAAGACCCTAAAGTTGCTGTTATCACTCAAGGAGGTGCTGCTACAAGAGAGGATATAATGACTCAAGGAAATATTGCAGAAGACTCAGGTATCAGGAAGGCTACAGAGAATATCCAAACTTTCGATGCAAAGAAAGAAAGAAAAATCTTTGAGGAAGCAAGACAAGAGTTCAAAGAAGATCAAGGTTCCTCATAAAAAATACATCCAGAAATAAAAGAATATGGAATGACTCAGGCATTTTATCAATCTTCTTCACCACAAGAGGGAAAAGAGGCAAGCAAGCTCATGGAATTTTTATGCACCTATGTTAAGTTGATTCATGATAAAGGCACTGTACAAGAGCTATAGAAATTAATCAAACAGTATGAACTAGGAAAGATAGACCCCTTACTGAATAGGGAAGTACATCAAATTGGAAAAAGGAGAAGGACAAATAAATAATTACACTTGAATGCTCAAATATGAGAGTATGATATAGACTATGTGGTCTTCTACTTAGGGTTGGAGGTCAATGTCATGATGAAGCAAACTTGGGCACTGATGGGGAAACTGAAGTTGATCTACTCCCCTATCAAGCTTAGGATGGATAACTAGCAAGCTGTTAGCCCCTTTGGTAGATTGGAACATGTCCTTGTGGACATCGATGGAGTGAGAACGTTCGTAGATTTTGAGGTAATTGAAATTGTTGATGACAGTTGCCCTTATCCTACACTATTAGGAATTGATTGGGCCTTCAATAAATCCACAGTGGTTGATTTGAAGAAAAGACATATGACATTTGAAAGATATGGCCTTCGGGTCATTGCACCCTTAGATCCAGATAAGGGTCCGCGATATACAGAGCCCATGAGAGAAGAAGACTACACATACGAATTGGAAAACATATACAAACCGACAACCAAACAACAGGATTACATCAACCCTACAGCCGATGGGAATATGAGCTGGTGAAGTGACAACACATGTTTAACATATTCATAAGAAGCACTAGAGAACTGGCAGAACCATATGTATGAAGTATCTACTAGAAGATGTTCCATATTAACCAGAGAAGTTCGCTGGATCGACACAACAATAAGTAACTTACCCACATTTGATGCTCTGAACCCTTTAGAAGCCATCCTATCAGATATTGAAGAAAGTGTACCAACACAACAGAGGCTATTGGCAATGAATGAGGCCCTGAAATCAACACCAACAAGATGGTGGGGAGCCCACAAAAGCAATATTACAAACTGGGTACAATGCCAAATTTTGATGATAGCACAGTTCTCAACACAAGTAGAAGGATGTGAAGCAAGGTACACAAGTCAAAGCTACCCAAAAGACCATGTGCAAAGCTGCGAAGAGGCTTGGAGTGACATTCCATGAGAACAATGGGTGCACAGATTCATTAACATGTTGGACACAACCCCTATCAACTGGTACCTTCAAGCAGAACTACGCCTCATCACTGCAGACTAGGTAGGTATGATTCAGAATTTTGTAACCACCTTTTTATTTGAAAGTGAATATCCTTCAATAGACCAAGCATTACGGATTGTGAGAAATAAGGTATTCAAAGAGGCATCTAGCCTCTCTATGGAACAAGAAGAGGACGAATGGACTGCACCTCTCCAAAAATTGCAGAGTTGCTACAACATCAATGCCGACGATGATGATCCAAGGAAGGTAAACATCACTGAAACAAAAGGCCAAAGAGATGTGGAAGGACCAAGAGTTGAGCTACCATTTATTGGTCAGCTAATCAGGATTAAAAAATTCAATATTGGGACAGAGGAGACACCAAATCTTGCCAATGTCAGAGATTACTGGGATGATGCTACTATTGACAAGATTACAGAGTTGCTTCATGAATATCAGGACTTTTTTTCTGACCAAGTTCATTGATATGAAAGGTGTCAAAGGTCCTATGGGAGAAATGAGGATACCTTTGAAATCAGGGGCGAATCCAGTCAAGCAAAGACCCTACAGATTGAACCCAAAATATAAGGAAAAAGTGAATATTGAGCTCGACAAAATGCTGGAAGCAGGGATTATTGAACCTGTCGAAGAGTCAGAGTGGATCAACCCTATGGTAGTACAAGACAAGAAAACAAGTGATTTCAGTATCTATGTAGATCTCAAGAAGCTGAATGATGCCTGTCTACATGACCCTTTCCTTACACCATTCACTGATGAAGTATTAGACAATGTGGGAGGCCATGAGGTATATTCTTTTACAGATGGATTTTCAGGATACCATTAGATCCAGATTGCCAAGGAGGATTTCCATAAGACCACATTTTCCACAGAATGGGGATCCTACCAATATACAGTGATGCCATTTGGACTGAAGAGTGCCCCAACCATCTTTTCCAGGGTGGTGGTCGAAGCGTTCAAAGAGTTTTTGCATAAATTTTTAGAAGCATATTTTGATCACTGGACTGTGTTTAGTTTGTTGAAAAACCATATTGAATGTCTAAGGCTAATGTTGGATAAATGCAGGCAGTGTCAAATTTCTTTAAATATGAAGAAATGCATATTCTTCTCACCATTTGGAGTGTTATTAGGTCATATTGTATGTAAGCAAGGATTACTGGTAGGTCCCTCTAAAATCGCCATCATAGGTGATTTGTTGCCTCCTACTTCATTCAAACAACTGCGCACTGCGCTAGGACATACTGGCTATTACAAGAAATTCATTAAAGGCTATGCTCAGATCACAACACCGATGGAGAAGCTGTTGAAGAAAGACTGTCAGTTTGGTTGGACAGATGAATTCCAGGAGAGCTTCGACACACTAAAACAGAAGATGGTGACTGCCCCCATTCTGGTCTTTCCATATTGGAGCAAGGAGTTTCATGTGCATGTCGATGCGTCTTCTATTGCCTTAGGAGAAGTATTGGCACAACCTGAAGAAGGGGATATCAACCATCTGTTAGCTTTTTCTAGCAGAAAGCTATCTACAATTGAAGTTAATTACACCACTACCGAGAGAGAAGAATTAGCCATGGTGTATGCGCTACAGAAAATTTTCCACTACTTGTTGGGAGGACACTTTAAAATGTTCACAGATCACTCTACACTAAAGTACCTAGTCAATAAGCCAGTGTTGGGGGGGCGAATATGTAGATGGATTCTTCTGTTTCAAGAATATGATTTTGAGATCATAATTAAGACATGAAGAATGAACAAGGGCCCTGACCACTTGTCGAGGTTGGAACATAGCAAAGAACCCACCAGTTTGGAGGATACACTGCCAGATGCACAACTGCTCGCCATTATAAATATTGATGACCACTTCACAGACATAGTCCAGTTCCTGTCAACAAGAATGGCACCTAGTGAGTATACAATTCCCCAGAAGAAACAACTAGTGGTGCGTTCTGCAGACTTTTCACTGATAGATAGTCAAATATACAAGATAGGACCCGATGAGTTATTAAGGAGGTGTGTTATGGAGACAGAGCGACCACTGATCCTCGTAGAAGCTTATGAAGGCATCGTAGGAGGACATTATGATCAACTACGCATAAGGTTCTTAGAGCTGGCCTACCTTACACAAAGATGCTAAAGATTATGCCAGAGCTTGTGATGTATGCCAGAGAGTTGGAAAAACCATCTCGAAGAGATGAAATTCCATTAGCACCTCAGATTACCCTACAAGCATTTGAAAAGTGGTCCATTGACTTCGTGGGACCTATAAACCCACTAGGAAAGCACACAGGAGCACGATACATAATTACTATGATAGAATACCTGACTATATGGGCTGAAGCAAGAGAAGTAAAGGACTGTAGTGTAACTACAACTGCGTGTTTTATATTTGATGACATAATGACTAGGTTGACTAGGTTTGGATGCCCCAAGACCCTTATGAGTGATCAAGGCACACACTTCATCAATAAGACAGTCGAAGCCTTGAATGAAGAATTTGCAGTCCACTATCAGAAGAGTACACCTTACCATCCATAAGAAAATGGAACAGTTGAAGCATTCAACAAGATCTTGGAGACCACACTGACAAATATTTGTAGTGTGAACAAGGATGAATGGGATTTAAAAGTACCTGCAGTACTATGGGCCTATAGAACCACTTGCAAGAAATTAACAATCCACACCCCTTTCAAGTTGGTTTATGGTCTTGAAGTTGTTGTCCTAATGGAATACTTGGTGCCAAGCTTAAGAATTGCTGCATTTACAGACATGGATGATACTGGTGCTGTTCACGAGAGGCTTGCACAGTTGGTTGAAATGGAAGAAGATAGATTTATTGCAGGATTCCATCAGCAGGTTCAGAAGGAACAAGAGAAATCTTATCATGACAGGCACATCAAGAAGAAGGCATTCAAGAAGGGTGATTTAGTATTTCTATATGACAGTAAGTTTACAAAACATCCAGGGAAGTTTAGGACGCATTGGCTCGGACCATATGAGGTCACCTATGTTATCGAAGGGGGAGCTGTGCAACTAAAGACATTGAACAGAGAGTGGAAGGAAGGATTAGTGAATGGGAGTCTGCTGAAGTTGTACTGTGACAACCAACTGCCTCAAAGATCTCAGTAAAAGAAAGAAGAAAAGGGTCTAGGTACCAGGTGCAGTTGAAACTGGGTACTAGACACAGAAAAGATAGTCTGCACAAGGATGAGAAGGAGGCATAGAGAAGAAAGAAAAGGCTCCCCTGTGCAGTCCAAAGTCGAAGTAAAATAGAAGGATCAGATCTAAAGTGCCTTGGGATGAGTCACAGGTGAGTATTGGGGGCCTGTTGGCCCTTGGTTATGGAATGAAGTGAAAAACAAGTTAGAAAAGGTGAAAAGAGAACTTCGTAGAAGACACAATAACTATCACTAGGTTGAAGTGAGAAAAAAAGAATAAAATATGGAGCAAAGTACGGAAATGAAAGCCATTGGACGAGAAGATCGAGGATGATAGATCAACAAGGAATATGGATCGAGGACTACTCAGCAAGTGGAAAAAGCCACCGTTGGATGCTTTGGAGCACCGCGCAAGAAGGAAGGAAAGACAGGCTGGTGAAGCCCGGAAAAAGCAGGTCAAGTTGACCTAGGGTTTTGGTATCTAGGGTTTTGGCACCTAGGATTTGGCCTAGGGCTTTCGATGAAGTATTGTAATGTATAAATAAAGTTCAAGAGGACCTGGGTTAGGTTGGTACGATATTGTTGTTGATCTAGCTCTATTTTTGTGGTGAGATATTATTGTGTTGAGAGAGAGAAGTGCTAAGTGAGAGAGCCTTCTAGTATTGTAAGATCTTCAGCTGTGTGCGAAGGTCAAGTACTGCAGCTGGGTGCACGAGAAAGGGAGAGAAAGAGAGAAAAGAAAGAAGATCTTCTAGCTAAGAGCGTAAACAAGAACTGTAGGCTTTATCTTAATAAATCATAAGCACAGTTCTGTGGACGTAGCCCTAGAGAGAGGGTGAACCACGTACATCTTGTGTTGTGTGTGTGATTGATGCTTTGATCTATGTCACTGTTATATTGTTATTTGCATTGTTTTATTAGATCAGATCTATAATTGTGCATAGTAGATCTAGCTTGGTGAGGGATATATGAATGCTTCCTTGTTGTTGTATTAGATCCACTTGATATTCCCATGGTAGTAGGCATATATGTCCTGCAACCCCCCCTTAGATGATTCGGGTGAGACTGCATCTGCTTCATAGGTGTTGATGAAAGGGATAGTAGCTAGGGCTTGTTGGTGTGCTCTTCGAGTGAACCCTGGGTCTGCCCCTGTGACAACAAGGAAGAAACGAAAAAACATTGTGCAAGAAGAGGAGGGACCTAGAGGAGAAAGTGATATCCATGAACTCTCCCTCGAGGATATGGAACTAGAAATTGACATCGAGAAAGTGTTCCCGAAGGTCGACCAACTAGAGAACACGGATCACCATAATCCTCATATGAAAATAATTGAGACTAATACATTCGATGAAGAAGATTCTTTTGCATTTCAGAGTGCTGTTTTTGACAACGAATCCAAAAATTTGATATTGAGAAAAGAGATGTAAAGAATAATAAGGGGAAATCTCATTCAGAGATTAACCTATGAAACATGTGGCCTTCCCAAATTTCCCAGATACACTGAGCAACTGGAGATGCTCTAGAAAACTCTATTGAAGGCCTTGAAGAAGAAAATGTCAGGTTGAAGGAGAGAATCAAAGAATTGGAGGAAGATTTAATTCCCCTTCCAATACTTGCTATTCCTTTAGAAATGATCGTGCCTACCACACTTGCAGAAAAGTTAAAAGGATCAGAAATATTTCTCACATCAACCCAAGGCTATGTGGAAAATAATATCAAGAAAATAATGGAATTAATAATAGAGGATTGGGAGATGTCAAAGAGCATGGTCTCTTTTAGAATGAGAGGACATTCTTTTCATGAATATCTGCAAGTAGATTTGAAAAACGAGGAAAGTTTCTACCTCGATGCAGTTGTACCATTTGGTGTTAAATTTAGTAATATGACATAGTTGATAAGAAGAGAGGAGGATATCCCTTCTCCAAACCGAATAAAACAACTGAATGCATGCTAGAAGGAAGAGGTAAAAAACCTAAATGGTATTGTTCAAGCATGTAGCCAGGCCATAACTAGAAGAGAGGAATTATTCAAGAACCTAACTGAGATAGATCTAGCTGGAAGCACTAATGAAGTCCAAGACCCAAAATTGATACACAACTCGTTGTTTTTAACCAAGCAATCATTTGATGAACATGTTGAGATATTTAAAGGGTTTTCATTTGAAACATTCTATAACATTCTTGAATATGGTCTAGATGATGTGGAAAACTGGCTAGTTGATTATTCAATAAAAAATCAAGATATTGAGGAAGCATTGCGAAACATTTCTATTTATCTAAGAGACTTGGAAGGTGAACTCTTCAATATAAAAATACGACATGAAATCAATGTGGCACCAATGAGGAGCTACATCGAGGAGTGGTTCAAAAAGGTTGTTGACATGCTCACCAATGAAGGGAAAAGGACGGTTGAGACGGTTCCTGTAACCAGCGAGGAAAGCCATAAAAGGAAATCAATGAGCAATTGACAAACCATGGGATGCCATCATAGTAAGTTCATATTGATCACATCTTTCTATATTTATCAAGCTCTTCATCCAATTACTCCACCTCTTTAAATAGAAAGGTTCAACCGAAGACTGATATTTTCCTTTTTCTTCTTTCTAGGTCTTACTACCTTCTTCCACCCACTTTACTCTTTCTACGAAATTCATTCTTATACATATTTATTTATGGTTCGTGACATCCTCAATCCCAGTCATTATGACAAATGCATTTTAATTCTATAGAATATGTATTGAACTATATATTTTTAGAAATTCCAAGAGAGATATTTTGGGAACAAACTCAAATGTACTTTGTAACCCAATTTTTCCTGAATATAAAGTATTTGAGGTTGATATATCGTTATCTCCTTTTGAGCTGCCCATGTATTACTCTGTCAAAGTTCTCTTATGCATGGATATCATTTTATTTTAGTTTTTTTGTGATAAAAAATCTCTAGCCCTACTATGATGGATGTGAGGAATTCTGTTTATTTGCTTTAAATGTATGAATGTGTGTGTGTTTGCTGGTCCATTCTCAGGAACTCTCTTTTAAAAGAAAAATAAAAATATTTTCCATTTTCTATTATATCTATTCTATTTTCCTTTGACGGACTTCTTTAAAGGCCCCACATTTTATAAATCTTAGACAGAGGAGTACCACCTCTATAAAAACACATGAGGATTCATATCCTTGTGAGGTTGTTGTTTCGGTCCTTACGGATTCAAGCATCAACAGTAACTCAAATTCCCGTGGTTTTCACTTTTTCATATGACCTCCGTGTTAGGCACGTGAAAGCCCATTGGAAAGGTCTTTCAGAGAACTACAAATTACGTCGTCAAACTCTAACTCCGTCTATAGTTTGACTATGGCGAGCAAAAACAATGTTTAGGGCTCCAAAATGGCCCTGGAAGTACAACAAGATGTGCTGACATGAAAACATACATAATAAGCCATTTGGATTAGGTGGGAGGCCACCAATATCCACCTAGAAGATGTTTAGGGCTTCAGACAACCCCATAAGTGTAGAACCCACAATTACAAAACAAAAGAACGTGTTGAACTAAAAACTATGAAGAGGAACTAGTTGGAATAGGTGGGTGGCCACCAATATCGACCTGGATCAGTCCTCCCCCTTTAGGAAGCAATGGTATCCATTGCGTTGAGTTCCCCCATTAGGTGAGGAAACTTCTACTGAGTTTGGCCTCGGGTGAGCCACTTGTCTTGGTGTAGGAGCTACCCTGCTTTGACATCCCGATAAAGATAGATCTTCTGATGGTGAATTTCCTTGACCTGTGTGTCCACTATCTGATCAATGGATGCTTGTGCTATGTAGTCAGGGTTGAGCTCTATTGGTTTAAGTTGTTTGTCGATATATGAGGTGTCCAATAATGGTTGAAAATATGGCTGAAGGAGGTCCGCATTGAACACTGGGTGCAAGCTAAGGAAGGGTGGTATGTTGAGCTCAAAAACATTGCTATCCACAACCTTGGTGATAATGTAAGGCCCATAGAGAAGTGGGTGGATCTTCTGATGGGGCCCTATAAGATGCTCCTTCTACAAATGTAACCAAATTTTGTCTCCAAATTGAAACTAGTGCGGGACCCTGTGTTGATCATGGCGTTGCTTGTATTTAGCATTGGCTTTCTACAAAATATCATGGACATGTTGGCGAATGTGATGAATCTTCTCAATGAATCTGGTGGCTTTGTCGGTCTCAGACTTAACCTGGGAAGAGTCTATCTGTGTGGTGGCAAGAGGTAGTGCAACATCAATGGGACCCAAGGGTTGGAATCCCAACCCCTCCTGAAATGGGCTATGGCCAGTGGAGCTATGGATACCCCTATTGTAACTATGATGAACACATGGGAGAATCTCATCCCATATACGTGAATGCTTAGAGTTGTACATGTGCAGGATGTGCACAATCATGTGATTGACGACCTCTGTTTATCCTTTCTGTTTGGGGGTGGAAAGCAGTGGATTTAGTGAGCTTGGTGTCCAACAGTGACTAGAGACTTGACCAAAATGTGTTGAGGAACCTATTGTCCCGGTCATAGATGATGGCCCATGGTATCCCAAAATGGACCCACACTCGTTCGAAGAAGAACTTGATAGTATCTGCCACTGTGATATTCTTCTTGCATGCTATGAGGATGGCCATCTTCAAAAATTGATCAACGACCACAAATACACAATCATTTCCTTTCTTGGTGGACGAAAGGCCAGACATGTAATCTATTGAGATGGATTCCCAAGGATTCTTGGGAGTAGGAAGATGGGTGTATAAGCCTTGTTTCTTGATGGTTGGCTTGGAAATGGCACATGTAGTGCCAGATATGATATACTTGCCGACGTCCTCTCAAATTTTTGGCCAATAGAAATGTTTCTGTAGAACGACCAGAGTTTCCTGCACACCAAAATGTCCTGCCATTCAACTGTAGTGGGATTCCCAAATCATATTTGCATGCTCACCTACAGGAAAAAAAATATGGCTCAGATGGCATAAAATTCCTTCCTGAATGTGAAAATAGGTGATAGTCCCACATGTACCCAAGAGCTGATAGGTGGTGGTGAAGTCTGAATCTTGCTGGTAAAGTTGGGGCCACTCAGATGCCTCATGTTTACAGGAATGGAGAACCGTGGTGAGTACAACCATAGGAGGTCGACTGAGGTAGTCAGCGACATGATTTGGTCTCCCTGTCTTATACTTTATGTTGATATGGAACTATTGAAGTTAGGTGGACCACATTTGATGGCGGTCGTTCTGCAATTTCCCTTGTGTCTGTATGAACTGCAGAGGCTTGTGATAAGTGTGGATTATCATCTCCTTTCCCAGAATGTAATGTTTCCATTGACAAGAGGCTTGTACAATGGAATACATTTCCTTGTCATAGGTGGGGTATTTAAGGATAGTATCCGAGAGTGTCTCACTATGGTATGGCTTTGAATGACTGTGCTGAGTGAGAACTGCTCCTACAACATAGTTAGATGCATCAGTATCAATATAAAATGGTTGTTGTAGATCGGGAAAGGAGATTACTAGAGCTGAGCACAAGCAATGATTTAGATCATCGAATGCTCATTGTTGTTCCTTCCACCACATGAAATTTTCCCTACCACTACCCTCGGTCACTTGGCTAAGGGCCCATGCAATATGGGAGAATCCCAACACGAACCATCGATAGAAGTTGGCCAGTCCCAAGAAGCTTCAAATCTCGGTTAGTGTGGTCAGGGATGGCCAGTCACATATGACTTGGATCTTGGATCGATCAACATGTACCCCATGCTCATCAATAATGTAGCCCAAGTATTGGACCTTGTTCATGCCAAAGGAGCATTTTTCCAAGTTGGCATATATCTTGTGCTGCTGCAAAGTGCTCAAAACCTGGTGAAAATGTCGCATGTGCTCCTCCCAAGTTTTGATGAAGATGAGGATGTCATCCAAATATACCACCACAAAAGAGTTGGTGAAGGGTCTCAATACATCATCCATCAACCTCATGAAAGTGGTTGGTCAATTTGTTAAGCCAAAGGGCATGACCAACCATTCGAAGAGACCTTCTTTATATTTGAAATCTCTCTTCCATACATTAGTTGGTTCAATGGGAACCTAGTGGTATCTAGACTTTAGGTCAATCTTGCTGAAGAAATTTTCCCCCTTGAGTTGGTCAAGAAGGTCATCAATCCTGGGAATTGGGTACTGGTTCCTGATGGTGATTTTGTTTAATTCTCTGTAATCAATGGAGAGTCGCTAGGTACCATCCTTCTTCTGCACTAGTACAATCGAGCTTCCATAAGGGGAGGATCTGGTTCTGATGTGACCGTTTTGAAGAAGATTTTGGGATATGACACCTGATTTTTTCATACCAGTGAGTGACGATAGACTGGTCCATGATGCAGAGGTGCACTGGGGTCAGGTGAATTGGATGCTTGACTTGGCAGTGTGTCGATACCTCGGTGGGTGAGGAGAAGATGTCTCTGTACTCTTACATGATCCCATCCACTCGATTCTACTATAAAGAGAGGATCTGTGTAGAGGTCATGTATGTGGTGGTGACCTACTTACTGTGAGCATAGATAAAAAAAGAAGATGAACTTCTTGGTCTGTGAAATGACCTTACTGCATTGGTTCACAAAGATTAAAGAAATAATGGTAGGCAGTGCTAGCTTTGGTATCTTGTACAATCGTCTACCCAAAGTAATACTAACATTGTGGGGTCTAGAATCATACACAACATGACGCTTCCAAAAATATGGTTGTCCTAAAATAACATCACAAATTTTAAGGGGAGGAATATCACACAATACCTCGTCTTTGAAGGGTTTGATGCCGTAGGACAAACGACACTGTTGGCTGACACAAATATCTCTTCCTTGGCAAAGCCAACCGATGGTGTAGGGCTAGAGGTGTGGTGTCATTGGCAGGTACAATCACTTGATGAACTCTGCTGAGATCAGGTTCTTCTGACTGTCGCTATCGACAATGAAATGAAGCAAAGCTCCCTTTACCCACATCTTTGAGTGAGAAAGGTGTTCCCCTTCCTCTGGTTCTTCTGGTTTTCTTGGCTGGACTTTGGTGGTAGTGATAGTGGTGCTGGGTTTAGCATTGATAATATGATTCCCTCCTTTTGGATTTGATTCAAAGTCAGAATTGTCCTTAGACTCGGATGCCTTCAACGCGACCACAAGTGACTGCTTGGAGGGACATTCTTCAGTTTTGTACAGGGTATTTTGTGGTATTCACACCATTTTCTTGTGTCCTTCTTCGTCTTTTTATTGCCCTTATTGTGTTGCATCTTGGATTGGTTATCCTGAGAGTGTCCATATTTTCTATGTCCCTTTCCATGTGGGTTGGGGCTGCCTTTTCCCTGCTTTGGCTGTGAGGGGTTTGCAGATCCAAACTCTCACCTCTTTTGATTAAATTTTTTCTTGATCTTGACGACATATCTATAAGCCTTACCCAATGAGGTGATGTCCGTAAAATCCATTTATTATTGAATGTATCTATGCAAACATTCACAAAATTTGAGCATGAGATGTCGCTCAGAGTATTTGATACCCAATTTGGTGCGTAGGTTATGGACAATATTGGTGAAATTTGGCACTGTCTGGTCCCTTTCTTGACGCAGGGTGGTCCATCGGGTGTACTGGTCCTCGTAGCTTCCAATGGGGTAGTACTATTCTTTAATGACATCCTAGAAGGAATCCCATGTAGGGGAAACCACAAATATTGAAGATTCCTCTATGGCCCTTTTCGGAGAGTAAGTATCCCACCAATCCTTAACATGGGGGACAACCTTGAGGAGTGAAAAAGTAATCTTTTCCCCATCGAAAAAGTTGTGGACCGAAAAATACCCTTCAAGCATATTTAACCATTTATATACAACATCTGCATCTATCAGTCCTTCAAATAATGGAATATCAAAATTTACCTATACCTTAAAGGGGGTTGCATGCTCGCTTGATGAATATGCTTCTCATGTGGGCAACTGTCAAAGGATCTGCGTAAAGTTGTCCATCATTTCATTCCTTTGTCGCATGAGGGCTTCCTCAAGAAACATTTTAAAAGGATCTCTTGCTCCATCATCTTTATTTTCATCCCCCATGGGTTGTTTTCGGGCTCGGTGCAATCGATGTTGCAACGACTCGATTGGTTCGAGTCCCAACTTCTTGTACCCAGATCTTGTCGGGGACATGCACGAAGAAACATAAATGAAGATCAGATCGCTCTGATACCACTTATCTGTATTTAGGGGTGGAACAAAATGATTAACAGACTGAATACAATAAACACATGGATATGAAGAACAACACAAATATCCAGTGAACAATATCTTCTATTGAATAAATGAAATAGGTTGAAACTGTAAAACTGTAGAACTGAAACACTTGCTCGAATGGTGGTAGATATCTCTTAGAAGAGATGTGGTTGCTACCCACATCCGTCTGAGAATAATCATTACAATGAGGCTCTAGAGGCCTTTTTGATACTACTCATGAATTCCAAATACCTAGACATCCAAAAGCCTAACCCCAGGAGATGAAACACCAAAAGTTATGTGGGCCCCTATGGGTAAGTTGGTACCTCAACTTCTCGGGGTAGTAAATTTTGCATACGACCTCCATTTTAGGTGCGTGATATCCCGTTGGAAAGGTATTTCAGAGAAATAGACATTACGCCATCAAAGTCTAGCTCCGTCTATACTTTGAATGTGGTGAGCCAAAAAAATAATGTTTAGGGCCCCAAAATGACCCTAGAAGTACAACAAGATGTGCTGACATGAAAACATAAAAAATAATCTAGTTGGATTAGGTGGGAGGCCACCAATATCCACCTGGAATATGTGTAGGGCTTCAGACAACCCTAGAAGTGTAGAACCCACAATTACAAAGAAGCAAAAAATAACGTGTTGAACACAAAACTATCAAGAGGAGCCAGTTGGAATAGGTGGGTGGCCACCAATATCCACCTGCATCAAATATGCTTGCAAGTAACTATTCAATAATTTTGGGTAGAGACTGGAAATACTTAACTAGTGGTTTCTCGTTATATGGATCACATTTATCCATCCCCAAGAATGGAAATAATATAATTGTACTAAGGAAAGGAAGGATTTTACCCTATATTGAAAGTGTTCCACAACCTAATGTGAATTTTATCGAAGAAGACATGGGTATATATTCAATCTTTGTTGATGAATATGACTTGCATCTTCAACCAATTGATTATGATGATAGTATGTGGCACATGCATTTCGATGGCTCATGATCAAACGAAGGTAATGGAGCTGGTATCATTTTGTACTCACCTATAGGAAAAATTCACAATTTCTATTATAGGTTATAGTTTTCTTGTACAAATAATGTCGTTGAGTTTGAAGAAAATGCTCATAACCTTGGTTGCGGTCATCTTATAGTTTTTGGTGATTCGAAACTTGTTATAAATTCAGTCAGGAAAATTTATAAACCCAACAACAAGTTATTAAAGCGATACACTTAGGCTGTGTGGACATTAATCTCAAATCTACTATCTTTCAACATCACTCATATAAAAAGAGAACTTAATTCCACAGCTGACATGTTAGCTGTTTTTGCAGCTTCACCCACAGGACAAATTTTACCATAGAGGCCATATTGTACATTTTTGTCTCTTTACCAGCCTCATCTCCCTGATAACGTAGAATCATGGCAAGTTTTTTGAAATGATGAAGGCATTTTCACCTTCTTATAGAATGAATGCTATAAGCCTAAAGAAATCATTTCCCTAGAAAATGATAAGTTTCCTAAAGGCTTGACTCCTCTTGAGAGTTCATTCTCGATGAGTGATGTAGGCAACAAAGAAATTAATAAAGAAGAGGAGTCTAAAAGAAATTTGGGGATACCATCCCTTTAAACATCAAAACTCTTTAGTCTCCCAAGATCATTAAGATAGGTTCCCAATGTTTCGATGAAAAAAACAAGAAATTTATGGACTTGTTCCATGAGTTTTGTGACGTTTTTTCTTGGTCATATGAGGATCTACATGTTTTCAATCCTAATATTATACAACATGCCATTCCCATAAGGGAAATGGATAACCCAGTTAGAAAAAATAGATACCTATCAATCCTGCACTTGAAGCTACAATCATATAATATTTATGGTCAAGTATTCTGAATGGGTTTCAAATCTTGTGCATGTTTGAAAAAAAACAGGATAGAGTAGGTTATGTGTTGATTTTTGTGCTTTAAATAGAGCAAGCGTTATAGATAAATTTCCACTTCCTAACATGTAAATGATCTTATAACAAGTTGCAGGATCTGAGATGATGTCTTTAACGCGTTTTCTGGATACAATTAAATCAAGGTTAAAAGGACCGATAAATACAAAACCACGTTTACAACTCGCTGGGGCACCTTTTCTTACAAACGCATGACTTTTGGATTATATAATGCAGGTGCTACCTTTCAAAGAGCTATGCAAATAACTTTTGACAATCACATCAGCAAAATTATTCAAGTTTATCTTGATGATTTAACAGTATACTCCAAAACCCGATCAGATCACTTTGGTCATCTTCGAAAAGTCTTTATGCGATGTGGGAAGTTTGGTGCTTCTTTAAATCCTTTGAAATCCTTTTTCGGTGTCACTCAAGGTAAAATTATTGGTCATATTGTTTCTGATTCATGAATAAGAATTGATCCTAAGAGGATTGCTGTTATCTTAAATCTTCCTTCCCCAACATCTAAGAAATAAATTCAATCTTTTATGGGCACTATTAATTTTATCTAGAGGTTTGTTCCTGATTTTGTTGTCATTGTTAAACCAATCAATAATATACTTAAGAAAGATTTTTCTTTCTCCTGGATAGATGATGTCAAAAATTCTTTCATAAATATTAAGAAAGCAATTAGTTCTGCACCGGTTATGGTGAAACTGAACTTTGAGAAAGACTTTGTCATATATACAAACACTATAGAAGAAACAATTTCTCTATCCTCCTATAGAATAATGACCAAAATAATGAAAAACTTGTAGCTTACATGAGTCAAAGATTTTCAGATGATGAAATTAAGTATTCTTATATTGATAAGCATGATTTTTCTCTTGTTAAAGCTATAGAAAAATTTCCCCATTTCATCCTAGGAAATCATACGCAGGTAAAAATGCCTTTACCTCCTGTCAAATTTTTACTTTCACATACTTATCTATCAATAAATCTTGCACATTGGCTCACAAAAATACAGGAGCATGATTTAAAAATCATGACTTCTAAAATGATCAAGGGACAAGACTTAGCCCTTCACTTAGATCAACATCATGAACCAAGCGAAATTTTTGAAGATGAAGATAGTCCACTCTCAACATTGTTTTATATCGAAAATAAAAATATTACTCTCACTGAACACCCCTAATATAAATATATCATTTATTACTTGCAATATCATAGGTTTCCAGATCACTTGAATCAACATCAATGAAGGAGACTCCATCTTGAATCTTCTAAGTATCTCATTCTAGGAGATTCTCTATTTAGAATATTTGCTGATGGATTGCTGCTATGATGCATCTAAAAAAATATTAAATGGAATTCATGGATCAACACCATTTGTTATTCACATTGGTGGTCACTTTTCTACCAAAGCCACCTCTTTTAAAATCATTAGAATTGGTTACTACCGACCATTCATTTTTTGAGATTCTTATCAATTCGTAAGGGACTGTGATAAATGGCAAAAGTTTGTTGGTAATGAACATCTTTCTGCTATGCCTTTACATATTTTACTTCCATATTTTCCCTTTTCCAAGTGGGGTTTAGATTTTATTGGTCATATTAATCTGCCATCTTCTGCAGGTCACATTTTTATACTGACAACTACAGATTACCTCACGAAGTGGGATGAAGCTGTCCCTCTTAAACACACTCAAGATGACCATGTGATTTCCTTTTAAAAACCAATATCTTCTCTAGATTCGGTCTTCCCTTGGAAGTTATTTCATATAATGGACCCACTTTTATTTCTACAAAGTTAACTAAGTTTCTCACGAATATTGATGTCAAACACTTCACTTCATTCGCCTATTACCCTCAAGGAAATGGGCAAGCTGATTCAACTAAGAATAATATGGTCAAAATTCCGAAAATAATCATAGAAGACAAACCTCGTTAGTGGCACACACTTCTCACATATGCACTCTAGGTAGATCATACCACCACTAAGACTAGTACATGATTTACCCCATTTCAGTTATTGTATGATCAAGAGGCTATTATGCCAATTGAACTAGAGCTTACTTCCTTATGTTTGACATTACAAACCGAAGAATTGAATTCTACTGACATTTCTCAGAGAATGAATTCCCTACTTTGTTTGGAAGAACAAAGGGGTCATGCTCTGGAAAATTTGAAAAGAATACAACAAATAATAAAGAAATATTTCAATAAAAGAGATAAGTCTAATGATTTTAAAGTTGATGAAAAAGTGCTACTCTATGATTCTATCCATGCTGAAAGAGGAAGACATACTAAGTTCCAAAAACTATGGCTAGGTCCTTTTAATATCACTTTTGTCCTTGGCACCAATTAATATCTATTGAAGGACATGGATGAGCGATTATTCTCTTATAGTACGAATGGTTTGCATCTGAAACACTATGTTGAACCAACATGACTAGTGATTGTATATTTTGTAAGTATTTTCTTTTTGTACATTTTTCCCTTGTTTTTTCTTGATTATCGTTGTTGTTTTATTTATCATTTTTTGTTCTATTCTTGATTTCATAACCTTTTGTAGAGATGAAGAAAACTAGACCAATTTTTTCATTAAGTCATTATTTGTAAATATTGTTGGTCAGTAAATTTTTTTTGATACATAGCGGAGATACTATGGTATTATTTTCTTTAAACACTGATGAAATATACCTTCAGTTTCATTTTTTCTATGGGCTAGATGGTTTTGACCCTCCCTTTTTCTCCTTTCTCTTTCTTCATTCCATTGAGAATTTATAAGAGCATATAAGATGATTATATGAAAATTGCAACAAATATTCAATTCTCAATAATGATTATTTCACACACCTACTATTGTTTTTACGATTTTTATACAAATAGGACTGAACCCCCTAATACATCCCACTTTACATAAGTCATTCCACGAAGTCCCAATCCATACATCATTTAAATTTCATTTTATTTCCCCATATTTTACAACTTTGTTCTTGGTTATTGCTATCATCTCTTATTATGCCCTTGTCTATTTCATTCAAAACCAAAGTTCTAAGTTTTAAATATGCTAAAAATAGACTTCCCTGTGGAGTTGCCAATTGTTGACACATAAAAGCGCAATGAGAATCCTGTCTGCAAATAATTGCAATACATTATACTTATATTATATGATATTAATAATTAATAGGTGGGATCCCTTAGGAGAAACATGTAATAAGTTGATTCCCTCCTAGACACTATGACTTTCACATAATTGTTTTTGTTCTGATTGATGTTCTCACATACATAAAGTGGTTCCACAAGGGTAATTGACGATATTTCCATCCTCATATTTCATTTTAAATGATGTGATATTCGTCAAAATGAAGGTACCTCCAAGAAAACTATGCTGCATACAAATACAATGATGTGAGATGAATGAACTATGGTTATTAATGCAATATGTTTAAATTATAAAAGGCTGGTCAAGTTTTATTTACCATATATCACCAATGGTATTGTATAAAGGTTTCAAAGTTATGCTAGGGCCATCACACACATGTATGAATGAACTCAATATTACAAGGAAAGTCTCATATATCATACTTCGTGTTACTTGGTGTTTTATTTAATTTGACTTCTTTAAAAAAATAGCGATGCTCTTATCCGATAGTGTGTATGGGATATATATCAAAGGTTTGGTCGACAAGTTGATATATGACAGAATATTGGAGTTGAGTTGGCACTGAGTGTGCTCCATCATTCAAGGTTTTGTTGGTTTCATTTAATGGTTGGTTGATGGTTGAAGCGATGTAGAGTAAATGAGTTCTTCTCATTTCCTTTTGTTGGTATACCACCTTTTGTATTGTCATTTGTTTGAGATCTTGTCAGTGCTGTTAATCGTGGTTTCGGATTTTGCGGTGGTTTGTTGAGATTTGGGGCTGCTTCTTTATGGATTTTGAGAAAATTTTAATAGGTATGGAAGTCTTTGACTCTTCTACCATCAATGGTTTTCTCTTTCTCTGATAAAATTGGGATATTGGCTCATTTGTTTTCATGTAGTATCTGTGCTATGAATATGCCTCTCTGTTCTTAAATGAAGAATTTTCCAGGTTTTAATGGAATAAAATGACAAGTTCAAATGCTATAATGGTCACAACCTGGGTTTTGTACAGTTTTGAAAAAGAAGTTGAGCTAGTTTCTTGTCAGTTATGCACCATTGATATCACTTCTCTGTTGATATTCTTGTGACTATGGTTCCCTATCGTCCACTATGGGTTTATTGGGTGCATGTTACAAGTTTTCATTTTGAACAAAAGCATACAAATAAATGTTGTTAATAACCCCATTTTTAACTCCTAATGGTTTTGGGCTTATGGAATGTTTACTAGGATGATTATGATAAGTGTTGTGTTATTTTATCATTTCAAACCCCAACAACATCAATGCATGAGGGTTCATTAGGTATTGTTTGTCATGACTGTAGCTCACATTGGTCTCTGTTGCCATCATAGCGATGTTAAGAGAGATCATTCTGTCAACCTCCCATTTCAACTTATCATCTTGTCAACCTTGAACAATTTCTATTTTTACTCATTTGACTGTGCTTGGTATTTCCTTGTAAAAAAATGATTTTGGTTCAGAGTGAGGGTTCAACTTGCTTCTTGATTCGATTTATTTATTCTATAATGGGCAGTTAAGCTCAAGAGTTATTGAAAAATTGTATGGGCCACTCGACTTATGAATTAGGCCATGACTTGCTTGTTGTTATTTACCACTGCAAACTCATTTTATGAGTTATGATAACATTTTATTGGGATTGTTTGGTCAACACAATATTTTGAGAATTTCGGTGTTGGTTTGATTTTGATACAAGATGAGAGGTGACAATAATATGGATTATGGGATAAGTTTTCTTGCCCTCTGTCAGCTTGATATTAGATTCAATCTATAAAAAAGATGAATTTAATGGATTAAAATTTTGATAGAACGAAGTTTAAGAGAGTGTTGTTCTATGGATAAAAACATTATGATAAAAGATATTTTAGAAATTCTGTTCTGTTAATTATTTTCCAGAAATTACATAGAAAAGGGGAAATTCGAACTTGTGATTGATTATAATTGATAAAAGGATATGGTTTGATTTCATTTCCCACTCATTGTATTCATTTTTTGATAATCAAACCCTTCATTATTCCGGAATCATTTTATTTTCCCGTGTCCCAATTCTAAAAAAAAATTGATAGTTTGAAGGCTTTTAACAGGAAAATTGTCAAATGAAGAGTATAGGAAGAATTAAGGAGATTTTTCATTATATGACGCTGATGATATGCGTATATAATATGTATTTGGGGTTTAATATTGTTTTGTATTTAGAACAATATTCATACTTTCCCTGTCATGAATCCATTTTCCATTTATTACAAATGCCGCCATATCCTATATGTCATTATATCTCCCTGTTCTAAATGATATTATGGATCAAGATGCAAAATGATTATGGTTGTTATATAGAGAGTGATGAATTGTTGCATGTACTATAATGCGTGAAATGAAGAGAGCCAATATTTCAAATTTGTATTTATGTATTTGATGATTGATTAGTTATTTTGATTCATAGTCTAATTGGAATTTTCTTTAGATATGAGTTTTTTCAGCCGAGGTAGCCATGGCATAGGAGGAAAAAGGGGCATAAATAATTTTTTGCAAAGAGTCCATAGGAGACCCAAGTTTTCTATTCATTTTGATGTTTACTCGCAAGAATTAAATCAACTGTTTCAAGATGGGTTCTTCAACCTAGTCGGTTAAGGAGTGTTCGAACCTCATCCTAGACCTGAGAGACCCCCTTTCCAATGATGTTAGAGTTTTTCAAATGTTCATGTACCTATTCATGTTTCTCTCCAACCAGAAGTTCCCATCAATGATGGGTGGCAAGAAATTGTTCACCAACCTGCAACTCATCACAATGTCTAGCCCATTGTTTCATTGCCACTTCCTCCACCTACTCCATTGAGCCAACATGCCCAAAAAGTTGACCATGTTATTTCCCCTGTTCATTCTTCACATGCCAATAAAAGATTGAAGACTGCCATCCCTGAGATTTAGACAGATAAAGGAAAAAGAGTGGCTTCTCACTCTAACTCCTCTAAAGAGTCTTCATAATCAATCACTTCACATGCCCAACAAAATGATCCACAATCTCCAGTTTTTAGTGAAATTCAACCCCAGGGGTCAAATCAGCCTCTTGTTGAAAGAGATGAATCAATAGATAAACAAGACAAATAAGCAAGCAGTGAAAGAGGCAGATTGCCTCACACAACGAATATGGTTTTTGAATTTGATTTATGTTGGATGAAGAGTTTAATTTATGTTTTGACTTTTATTTTTGGGACAACATGATATTGCATTTTTGGACAACATGATATTACATTTTTGGACAGCCCATATATATCTATTTATTAGATGGAAAAACATTTTAATTATTGGCAAACATGTGAATGATTTTGGGAGACACAAGGGAACTTTAAATGCATGATATATGAGTTTTTAATTGGTGGCATATTTTATTATTTGGATAAATTGTGGAGAGACAAGGAGGGAATCAAAACTTTAAAATATTTTGAAGGAATTAGGGGGTCCCACCTATTAGTTATTATTCAATATACCATTATTTATTATTTATTATTTTACTATTATTATTTGTCCCTAATTGGTGTTAAGTCAATTAAGACTTAACTAAAAAGGTAGTTGAAACTACCACAACTTCTTTTGAAAGAGATAAAATCTCATCACAAGGTGGGACAAACGGGGAACAAGGAAATAATTTTCTAGTATATGGTTTGCTCTTATATACCTATGAGATTATCATTTTTCATTCATTCTGAGTTTTCTAGGAATCTTAACCCTCATGTTGACAACATGGTCATATTGAAGGTAACAACATTCAAAGATTGAGTCATATACTTCAACACCTTGTTATTGAAAGGTTGATCATTTATCCTAGGTAGTCTATGTATTCTGATATGTTTATGGATTAAATTTCATTATTGATAGGGAGTATTTGTAGAGTCAGTAAATGATGCTTCTGTGGAAAAGTTGATCTAGATCTTTAGTCTCAGTATTCTCTTGTTGTTAGATTATTTTTACATGGTTCCCATAGAATACCTCTAAATTTGAATTTGGTCCACACCCTCGCAGGGGTTTGAAAAAAGGATTGTTATTGTATTTGAGAATGAAATCAATAAATAAATCATTTTGTTGGTTTTGTCTCACTTGTGTATTTTTCTGATACTTTTTCAGATTTGGTATTTCATTTGTTTCTTTTTCTAAAACATTGTATATGTATATTTTATATTTTCTTTATTTTACATAGTTAATTATCATAAAAAAACAACATTGATCCCTTGTACTTATTGCTCGTGGATCAAATAATAATTTTGACTTAAGATATAAACCCCAGGTGACAATCCCAATTATCTTACCTTAGCCTAGTAAGATTCAAAAATGTTGGAGTAAGGTCATTCATACCTTTTTCCTCAACAAGCACTTGAGTGCTTATCAAGGGTCAAAAAGGGTTTATTGCACCCAAAAAGAACCTAAGCTTGGATAACTAGGGAGATTATCATGGGAAAAAGGTTTGATAACCAAGAACTAGCGAACCCAAAGGACCCCATTGATCAAACGATTTTCAAATGGTAGAAAATCAATGGTGTAGATCTCATTGTGCACCCAACTTTTAATCAACGGTCAGGATGCGAGCTCAAAGTATCCCTCATCGGAGTCCTATTGGGACATGACTCTTGATCTCTCTAATGGGTACACCTCTTATCGACAATCCAAATTTTGTGGGGAAGGAGATCAATGACCCATAATTCTATCACGGTTTTCCCCTTGTACAAGTAAAGATAAATGGACGTGTGTTCAGGGTGATGTAGGAAAGAAGTCAATGTCAGCAAGGAACTTGTCAAACCAATTTGAAGCTACCACATGGACATGTGGAATCCACCAAATACATAGGCCAACACATCCAAAGAAAGTGACATGTGTCATTCCCATCTGCCACATCAACACCAACGAGGACCAATAGAAAGTCACCATATGTATAAGATGACGTCATCATGACATTGTCTAAAACTTAGATGATTTTCTCTCTTGGTCATTCCTGATCAACAAATCTCGATCACTTTGAGTTTCACCCCAATGGATCAATGAATCTCATTTTCCTCAGAGTTCCCATGGTTGAATTCCTATTGATACCTAATACAACGCCTATGACAAGGATCACTCTGACAGATTACTAGTGAAGTTTAACATCAGTCTGATGATGCGAGTCCACGTTTAAAATATCAACGATCGATATGAATCACTGAGATTGATCTGACGGTTGTTGAGTCTCATGATCTTTATAGTTAATATTTTGAACATCCTGCAATAGAAAAATGATGGAAAAGATTGTTTAAGGAGTAGAGATCGATGGATATTTTGGCTGGAAAATCTCCAGGTGCCCCACGATCTCAGCATAACAAAAATCCAATAGGAAAAAGTAATTTTTATAGTTTTAACAAGGGGGAAACCATTCAAGAATTAAGAATCTGGAAGTGGTTTCAAGAAGCAGTTTAGGGCATGAGTGAGAGGAATAAAATACAATGAAGGATTTGATTATTAAGGTTGACACTTTGGGGAATTTAAGAATTTCTTATAACCAGAGATGTTTGATCATAAATCTTGAGCATAGACAAATGGTAAATGCAGCAGGTGTTACAACAAATTTTTCGTCACTCCATGCAACTTGCTTAGATGGCCTTCCATTACCCTCTGCAGACTTGAAGTCCCCTTTTTGTTCATTCTAGAGCAAAAAATGCACATTTTTCCACATATACGCACCCTATTAGTTATACAACAAGTGTATATATAGGTTGCTCCACTACAACCCGCGTACATTAGGTTTGGTGCTAAAAAATTAAAAATTATGTCGGGTTTCCATGCCATGTCACGAGATCCATGATCCTTGAACTTCCATATACTAGAAATGCTCCGATTTGGCCCTTAAGTTCCATTTGAAGGATATAAATTGAGCCATATCCAAGCCTTGAGAAAATTTGACAATTCAACTTTGAGAGCAAAGACACTCTGGAGAAATTTCACTTTATATTGAGTCTGCATCCCTTTGTCCTTGAAAGTTTGAACTCCTTTTGTTCTGTCCCCAAGCTCTTCCTTGTTTATGATGGATAACCTTATTGAATCCTATATATGATCTTGCCTTTGTGGAGGATTTAAGTGGTGGAGGCCCAGCTAGAGGGACTTAGTTTCTTGTATCCAATATGTGTCGTTACATAAATTTGTTACCTATGTACTTCTGCTGATTATTTGATTAGAAATACTCTTTTCTCGTCCAATTGATATCTTGCAAATATTTGAATTACTATTCCATGGGCTTATTTGTCATGTATGTTAATGGATTATGCTAATTTATTCTAACATTATATATTATCACCATATTCTTGCGTATCTTGGTTGTTGAGGACAAGTTGCAGGTATAAAGATTTGGGTCGCGTGCTCAACGATGGTCTTCTTCGAACATCCAGATGAGGTAGGATCTTAGCCTTATTTTGTTAGAATTTCATTCATATAGAATACTTGGGATTAGAGTTGATTTTTGCATGTCATTCCATTTGTTGTGGTTTACCCCTAGCAATGGAGAGATTTTCCTCATAACAAAATTGGCGACCATACCGGGGATTGATCTCCTTTTTGGGGTTTTGAGTGTTTTTCTCCTTGATTTTCTCTCTATTTGTCTAAGTTTCCTTGTCGCTTGTTGCTTGAAAACCCTTTTTTAACCTTGCATCTAAGTTTCTTGGCTTAACCCTTTCCATGACAATGTTTTTCTTGGTATACATAGTTTTTCCCTTGACATATGCGTACATACGCGAGTTGTCTTCCTTTAGGGAGTGTATATACGTGATTGTTTCTCAAACAATCATGGACATTATATTTTAATTCTTGCTGGCTGATTTTGGTGTTTGCTAGGTGAGTTTTGTTGGTTGCTGAGTCTTCTTGGGTCCCTATTTTGACTTTTAAGTGCCTGTAGAGTGATAGGAACCCTTTTTATTGTTGAATTTTTGGGCGGATTTCTTTCTTGTCATCTTTTTCATTGGTTTTCTTTTCACATTGGCCTGAGTGTTTTCTTCTTGGTATCCTTCTTGGATTATCTCTTTTTTCTTACAATAGGGTCTTCCTGTGAGGTTTTCATTCATTCCTTTCATTTTCTTTTATTTATATTGAAAATATAAAAATATTTTCTTATTAACATTTCACTTATGGAATTTTCACTTTTGATTACTTTACATTGATTTTGACACATTTGGAAAGATTGCACTTCATTAAAATTGTAGAGATTTCATTGGAAAGATTGCATTTAGAAGCATACCATCTCTTTGAAATTCAAGACTAGTACTTAACACTTTTTTTATATTTTCTTATTTTTATATGTTGAGTTGTAATACCATCAATTTCATGACCACACCTCTTGAGTAAGAAGAAGCCATTAAAATTAATGTTGATTAATTAAAATTGATTAGAAACAATTTTATTTTTCAGGGTACACAAACAAGTATAGGACATAGGGCCTTGGAATAGGATTTTGTGAGTAAATGTCTCCAAGGTTATTAGACTAAACATATGTGTCTGACCAGGGAGTGGTGAAACCCATTGTGTAATCGGTGATGTCAGGAGGCTCTGCTCACACTGGACTAGTTACACACGAGGTCACATGAAGTTGGTTGCATATATAACCCTCTAATACCTTCATATCATCAAAGATATTTATGAGGTTCTATTAATATTTGAGGGTCTCGCTAGTACCTTTACCTCCATGAGAGGCAGTTCTTTTGAGATTTCAGTCTTTGTTACCTTACCCATACGGTGGATTGAACTTGCGTTTGATTGCCTGTGCATTGGTTTCATCATGGTGACTCTACTGCTTGACATATGTAGCCACATAGGTTATTTGCAGGGGTTATTCTGCAGATACCCTGAGCCAGATAAGGGTTGGACAACACACATCCTTTATGGAGGATTACCTCTTTGGGGGGATCTAAGCGACTGTGTTGTTAATCCCACGAGGGCCCTTATAATTGATTCTAATACCTCCAATCTTTTGAAGAGAGTCTTAGGTCCCTCTTGGGAAATACATACATACTCTAGTGTGGGAGGCCCCTTTTTAGCCACTATATCCCGTTTATGTGCATTGGCCTTTTTTCTTTATTTTGGTGTGCTCTCTGATTATTAGTTGGCCTTAGGATTTTGTTTTATATATTGAGTTTTGAGTCATCATGGAGCAGAACCAACCTCCTAGTCGATCTCTTTGTTTGTTGAAGTTACCACCACATCTTGATCCTTTACCAAAGTCACCTTTTAAAAGGCGTAGAGTTAATAATCGTGGTACATATATCTCCACCTCCCAGGCTCGTGATCATCCAATTATGAGTACTGAGTCAGACATGAATGTCTCGGGGAGTCCTTTGAATCCCTTATTTTATGTGATTAGTGGGATCCCCTCGAATCATTCATCCTCGACAATGTGGGTGCCAAAGGTTCCCTAATCTAGTGCTACCCAACTCGTGATTTCTACTCCACCCGTGGGAACGACCCCTTTCATATCTCTTTTTGGTATGTCATGTCACGATTCTCAGTCGATACCTTTGGCCTATAATCCTTTTTCTTTTGGTATGCCTGACATGACGTCGCAACTCTCATCCTCTATTTCAATGACTAATGTGAATACTAGTTTTGGGTCTGGGGGCACGAATCCTCCTTATGTTCCTTTCTCATTTGGTGGAGGTCATATTCCCCAAACAAATTGTATAGTTGGAGGTTGGAATCCTTCTTCCTCTGGGCCTAATACTAGCTTCAATGCCCCAGGATGGAGTGCTCAAATGGGTGAACAGTTCACTTCCTATATTCCATCCTTGATCCCCTCTTCCTCCATGTTGATTCCAACAAACACATTTATTATGGAGAATCCCCCTGTCCTCTGGTGTTCCATCTGGAGGGATTCTGTTTCACAATATGGGAGACCCTCAACATGAATTTCCTTCATCTGGGGGCAATGTATATAATCCTTATCATACCGCTTCTGCTTGTATGGTTCCCTTACAACCTTTCATGATTTAGTTTGGAGGAGGATATTAACCTCCCGGACAAGGCCATGGTATATACAAGAACCCTAGATCATTTGCAATCCCTCAACCCCAATATTTCCCGGGAGCATGGGATCAAACACCGCAACCTCGACTCCATTTTCTGGCCACGCTTAATTTTCCAGATTTGTCAAAATTAATGAATTACCCCGTGTGTCATGATCCGCCATGGCCCCTCATCCCCACCAAGCTTCCTTCAGACATTCCAAAATTCAAAGGTAAGATTGGTGAGGATTCAGGTGATCACATAACTACTTTTCATCTATGGTTCTCATATAACTCCCTAAATGACGATTCTATTTGTTTGAGGCTATTTCAATGCACCGTCACAGGGGTCTCCGCAAAATGGTACATTTGTTTATTATTTTGGTTGGTAGTCATTGATGTCAACCCTTGAAGAAAGTACTGTAGCACAAAGGTTTGGGTAATGGACCCAAGTTTGTTTGATGTATAATAGTATGATTTTTAATATATTTGAAGGTAAGACTATTCTATATGGATAGTACATGTCATGCCATTTCCAATGGTATGTGGAACATCACATAACTCCTCACGGTTAGAGAGTTATGGCCATGTGAAGTTGGAGAACCCTCATGAGTCATCTAAAAGCCCCAAAAGGTCAAAGTAGTCAAAGTGGTTGCAAATAAGAAATTATTTAAATAATACTATTCTAGAAGGATAGTACATGTCATGCCATTTTCGATGTTATGTGGAACATCACATAAATCCTCACGGTTAGAGAGTTATGGCCATGTAAAGTTGGAGAACCCTCATGAGTCATCTAGAAGCCCCAAAAGGTCAAAGTAGTCAAAGTGGTTGCAAAGAAGAAATTATTTAAATAATAAAGTGAAGTGACGAGTGTACTATAAGTCAAAGCGGATACAATATTTTTTATTTAAATAATAAATTTAATGGATAAATTACTAAGTGGACAAGTGGTAGAAGTGGGTTAGCCCTAAAATAAGGAAAGTGGTTTAAGATGGTTAGAAGGTAACCCCTTGAGGAAGCTACATAAAAGTATAAATAAGAGGCAAGGGTCTCTCATTTTAATTACACTTGAGAATATTGAATATCTATAAGTGACTGAGGTAACCAAAGGATATCTAAGGCGAATTTCAGAGGGAAGGTGAAGTAAAGAAGGCTGAAATTCAAGGGAGGATAAATTCTTTTGATGATGCTTTCTAAGGTAAGTTATTTACAGGTCATCTCACCATTTTCACAATAATTATTTTTATAGAATGGTTTAGCCATGAAATATGGAGGCCGTTGAAGAAACATATCCAAGTAGATGTGATAAAAATTTCATCTTGTGGGTCATTGTATTTTTGGAGTTACACTCCGTGGAAAATAGGGTTTGTGGCTAGTCTTGAAACTAGTCTAAAACATGTGTTTTGGGTAAAAACATCATAACTTCTTCATAACAGGTCCAAATTAAGTAAGACCAAATGCATTGGTTATATTACTGTCTTCAGTATTCTGTGTACCATTTTCATATCCATACAAAAAATATTCTGTGTGGGGAACACTCTACAAGTTCGCTCTCTAGAATAAACCAGAATTCAACAAGGTAGGCCGTTTTTTATATAACTCCTTTTATGAGAGGTTCCAAGCAGTGAAACCTAGAGGAATTGCATAAAAGACACTGAATAAAATTATGTACTATTTTAAGATCTTTATTCATTATAGGTACATATTTATGATTATTTCAAGTTAGGGTTGTTGACTAATCCAAAATTAGTCATGTAAGACTAAAGTAAAGTTTGATGAAAATGATAGTCTCTTGTTGTTAAAGTTAAGAAGGTTTGCAGGTATGTGATCATATACACCAAGTCTATTACAGAGTTACAAATTAGATTTGGATGATGAAATTGATGAGGGCTTTTGTTTGAGGTACATGTTGGGTACATGGTTGAGACAAGTAGTTGATGAGTTGGCACATACATGAGGTGTATAGTTGATGATGTTGGTACATCTTGATGAGTCATAGTTTATGTGTATTTTATGCATGATTGGTACATATTTGGTGCTTGGTTGATGCACTCGTTGATGGTACATGTTGAGGTACAGGTTGGTGCATGGCTGATGCACTTGTTTACGATACATGTTTATTACATGTTGTTTATGGTATAGGTTGATTATAGATTGTTTGGTGCAGGTTGATTGGTATAGGTTTATAACAATATATATCACAGTGAGAGTGTGACAATGGTTCCATTGTTCTACTTCTACGAAAGGGCAGTTGAATGGGGCAAGGAAAAGTGGTTGTAGCTGGAGAACATAGGGGGTTGTAGCCTCCTTCTGGTTGTATCCAGAGAATTGGGGAGTTGGATATTACCTCAAGTTATAGCCTAAGAAACTAGGGTGTTGGAGCCTCCTTCTAGTTGTAGTTGGAAAACAAAGAAAGTTGGTTCTTCCAATGAATGTAATTCTTAAAGACATGTAAGAAAAAGAATTTTGCGGTTTACTCCCGCTTTGGGTTTCCTCGTAAAAACATGGGTGTAATGTGTATGTGTATGATTGCTCATTTGTTCATTGTTTATTTACTCTGAAACTATTGGATGATAATGATACATTGATATAACACTTGCATTTTATGGTTAAAAAGGATTAAATTTCTCTATTACTGATTCACCCCCCTCTCAGTAATCTAACAATTGGAATCATAGTAGGTTCCTTGTTAGGGTCCTAACCCACACATAGGTAGAACAATATATTCGGATGTAATAAAGGTCAATATTAATAAGGCCTTTCAATAAAATAGAATAAGGTGGATGTAAGAATCCTAATAGAAGCTTTTGCTTCAAGATGGATCTTCCTCTAGATGCTTCTTTTTAGTATAAATAGGAGTCGAGGGTATGAGAATCCCAGCTTGGATAATGTTGTAATAGAGCTCTGCTCAAATGGAGATTTCCCCCTCGAAGAGGCCCGTGAACATTGCTTTCAGATTCAAAGTGTTATTTCTATTATTATTCTCTTATCATTTCAGTGCTATTGTGGTGAATGTTCTGGTTATATTGCTATTATTCTGCCATTTCTAGCATTTTATTTTTGTTCTGCTTACATTTTATATATGGTATATTACAAGTGGTATCAGAGCACATTCCTCGACAGAAAGTGTGGGTTAATTTTTTTTTCCAGGGTAGAGACGTATTTCGGCATCTTTAAGCCACAAAGATTTGTCGTTACATGCATAAACCCGCGGTTGAGGGATTCATACATGCAAGAAATACAAGTGATACTTAAGCACACATCTATCGGCCACCCTTGGAACCCCTATTGGTACCCCTTCGAGTGGTATCGCATTAGACAACACTTGTGTATGGATCGACCTAGATTACTTGAAGCCCTCTTTAGATAAACCGATCACTCGCCTGATTGCTATAGTATCACCGAGAACAACACTCGGGAAGATACTCTCTAGTCCCTGGGTAGTCGGGTAGTACGGCTAAGGGTACAGTCTATCCTCCTTAGTTAGTGCCCTGAGATATTGGTCTGGGTACTACTGTTGGACCCCACACGTATATCATAGAGCTATAGCACAGGGAAAACCCTTGTCTGTAGAGCCCTTGAATACCTAACCCTTGGGGACAAAAACATAAACAAATTAAAACAAACAAGATCTATTGCCACACAACTGTGTTTGAGTTGCCAAGTAAATACACATTTATTTCTGGTTAAGCATTTGGGCATTTCCTCTCTACAGTATTCTTCAGACTGGAGTATAACTCCGTAGAAATAATAATAATAATAATAATAATAATAATAATAATGGAAAATTTTTCACCATTATTTGAGACCTATTCTATTGGATTCATCTCTTCGCCCTTATCACATTCATCCATATCATTTTTCGGCAAAATTTTTGACCCCGCCCACTCCTTTTCAGTTCCCCCATCCTCATGGCCCATACCCGTAGCCAAGACTTGAAGCTCGCTTCAACACCTTGCAATATGGTCTCATCGAAACCCAACACGAAGTGAAACAACTTAGTTCCAATGTTGCAGCCATCAATACAACCATGCAGTCCTCAATGGAGGAAATCAAACAAGACCTTACCACCCAACTTGAATTAGTATTTTTGGCACTCTGCACCAAACTGCATATCCCTACAGATAACCCTTCCTCTCATTCCAATAAATTTCAGAACCATCACTTTCAACGTGACCTATGCCTTTTGTGGGTGGATGTGACCAAATTTGATGGCTTGGACCCCATTGGTTGGGTAACCCAGATGGAACATTATTTCTCTTTATACGACATTACAGATGACTTGGCCAAACTCCGGTATGGTGTTCTCCATGTAGATCAAGAACGATGGAAATGGAGAAAAAACTTATCGTGAAGGGTATATTGCTTGGACACACTTTGTGGCAGAGCTTTATGAATGCTTTGACACTGACACCAACCATTTGGGCCGTTTGACAAAGTTGAAACAATTTGGAACCGTGGAAGACTTTATAGCTACCTTTGAGCGCCTGACTTTTAGAACAGAGGGCATGTCTGATGCCTTTTTCTGAGAGTGTTTTATCAGTGGCCTCGAGGATGAGATTTAGGCCTAGTTCTCATGGCTCAACCTTAGAGTTGGGTGGAGGCTACTAAAATAGATAAAGAAGCACAACAGGTGGTATCCTCTCAAAACCGAAAACCCTCCTTTATCCCTCACCCTAAACCAATAAATCCCATTACTCCCTCTACTCCACTAAAGATCCAAAAATTGACCAGGGATGAAATGGATGAACGCCAACTCAAAGGCCTTTGTTATAACTATGATGAAAAATATTTCCCGGGCCACAAGTGTAAGGAACAAAATCTTTTTATGGCAATCTCTAAGGATATTTTAGAAGAGGATGTAGAAACTCCCCTTGTGTCTGAGTCACCTGAATCCACTGACATAACCCCTCCCTCAAACCCTCCTGAAGTAGAACTGGTCATTTCCCTCAATGCTCTCACTGGCTTCTCCGCTCCCCAAACCCTCAAGCTAATCAGTTACATCAATCATATGAAGGTCATTATTCTAGTTGATAGTGGAAACACCCATAATTTTATTCATCACCTCATTTCCCAAGAAACTCATTGCTACATCCATGCCGTCAATAATTTCCAAATCATGATTGCCAACGGTGGTTCCATGAAATATGAAGGGCATTGTGAAAATGTCCGTCTCCAAATTGGTGACTACCACCTGAAATACCATATGTTTTCTATCAACATGGGAGGTTGTGACATTGTGTTGGGTGCATATTGGCTAAGGACTTTGGGTCTCATTCTCATGGATTTTAAAGACTTAACCATGCAATTCAACCAGGAGGGCAACCAATATAGGTTCCAAGGAATCACCACTGGTTCACCTGAGATCATTAGTTCCCATCGCATGGAAAATATGCTAAAAAAAGGTCATTCTGGTGTTATCACCCAACTCCATGCCATACAAGCAACAAAGACACCCTCGGTCCCGCAAGACCTCAAAGCCATCCTTTCTAAACATCAATTGGTCTTTTCCACTCCCCAAGGACTCCCTCCTTCCCATGGTGTTCATGATCATTCCATTCCCCTTGTACCTGGAATCCTTCCTCCCAATATCCGTCCATATCGTCACCCCTTTTCGCAAAAAAATGAAATTGAGAAAATGGTCCAGGAGCTCCTTAATGCAGGAGTTATCCGCCCTAGTACAAGCCCCTACTCTTCTCCTGTGGTCATGGTGTTGGATCATGTTGTCAATGATGCCAATGGTTTGATTGATTGATGTCAAAGGATTGATTGATTGATGATTGATGTAATATAATATGTATTGTCCTTGATGAGAATTCATAGATGAAGATGGATCAATGAGTTGTCATTGATACATGATGAAGATGGATTTATAATATATATTATCCAGAT
>SNQJ01S0039869.1:56977-69229 GCA_010110895.2 Picea sitchensis
TCAAGTACAAGATGATTCCAAATGAAAATGTCTCCTTGGTATATATAGGATACTAGGAGGTATAATTACAACTAATGGAATAAATCCGACATAAATAAAATAACATTACTAATGTAATATGCCCCAATTAAGGGGTAATGAGACAATATTAGGGCTTAACACATTCGAGAGACTGCCTTTAGAACTCATGAGGGCCACTATGAGTTTTTGGTCATGCCCTTTGGCTTTTGTAATGCCCCCTCCACCTTCCAAGGCGTCATGAATCATGTCTTCCATCCTTTTCTCTGCCATTTTGTCTTAGTTTTATTTGATGATATCCTCATCTATAGAAACACCTAGACATACCATCTTGCTCATGTGGATCGAGTTCTCCATCTACTCTCTCAACACCAATGTGCTTTTGGCGCTTCATAAGTAGAATACTTGGGTCATCTGGTTGGCAAGGATGGCGTCAGGGTGGATCCTAAAAAGATTGAATCTATGCAAGACTGGCCTCACCCAAAGACTCTTAAGATCTTGCGTGGATTTCTGGGCTTAACATGGTATTATCGCAAGTTTGTTAAGAATTATGGGAATATTGCAACACCTCTCACTGCTCTCCTAAAAAAGAACTCTTTCACTTGGACTCCAGCCGTTGCTCAAGATTTTCACACCTTGAAGATGGCCATGTGCACCACTCCATTCCTCACCCTTCCTGATTTCACAAAGACCTTTGTGTTGGAATGTGATGCCTCAGGGAAAGGAATTGGTGTTGTCCTTATGCAAGAGGGTCAACCTTTGGCCTTTACTAGCAAGAAACTATCTGAAAGAAATATGGGAAAATCCATCTATGAAAAGGAAATGTTGGTTATTCTGCATGCCATTGATCTGTGGCACCCTTATCTATTGGGGGAACGTTTCCAAATTAAGAGAGACCATCAAAGCCTCAAGTATTTTTCGGAACAATGCATTTCCTCCCCAGAACAAAAAAAATGGGTGACTAAGCTGTTTGGATATGATTATGAGATCATTTACAAGAAAGGAAAAGACAATGTGGTTGCAAATGCACTTTCCCACAAATATGAATATGAAGGAACCCTTTTTTCTCTTTCATTCATTGTCCCAGATTGGATCCAATCCGTTCGCCAGGAATGGCTACAAGATCCCAAAAGTTCGCAGCTAATCCAAAAATTTCATTCCAATGCTCCAGCTTCCCCAGGGTAATCTTGGATCCATGATGAACTTCGATAGAAAGGCCGTTTGTATTTAAGTAAACAATCAAAGCTTAAATCCATGGTACTTTATGAGATTCATGCTACACCCACATTAGGGAAATCTGGGTTCACCAAAACCTATGACAGGGTCAAACGTTCCTTTTCCTGGGATGGTATGAAACAAGACATTCGTAAGTTTGTCAATGAATGTGATGTATGTCAACGCAACAAGGGAGAAACAGTCAAATCTCCGGGCACACTACAACCGCTCCTGATTCCACCTGCTATTTGGAAGGATATCTATATGGATTTTATTATTGGCTTACCCAAATCGGGAAATAAATCAGTCATCATGATGGTTGTTGATGGCCTTTCCAAGTATGCTCATTTCTGCACCCTTCAACACCCGTTTACAACATCCATGGTGGCTCAAATTTTCATGGATCAGGTCTTCAAGCTTCATGACATGCCACACTCTATTGTTTTTTATTGTGACCCAAATTTCACAAATAATTTTTGGCAAGAACTGTTCAAGATACAAGGCACCGAATTTCATCTCAGCACAACTTATCATCCCCAGACTGATGGCCAAACAAAAGTTGTCAACAAGTTCTTGGGAACATATTTGAGGTGTTTTGCCTCGGAAAAGAAAAATCAGTGGGCTCAATGGTTACCCCTAGCTGAATGATGGTACAACACTTCATACCATAAAACTACATGCATGACTCCTTTTGAACCAGTATATGGACAAAATCCACCTTCAGTTCTCTCATACTTACAAGGGGCCTCGAAGGTCCAGGTAGTTGACCTAACACTTACAACTCGAGAGGCTATTATCCGTACAATCAAAGAGAATTTGTTCATGGCACAAAATCACATGAAGCAACAAGAAGATCAAGGTCACTTTGAATGTCAATTTGCAAAAGGGGATCAGGTGTTTCTTTGACTGCAACCTTACAAGCAAACTTCCCTCAAGGTCGAGCATTGTCAGAAGCTAGCGCCCAAATTTTATGGTCCTTATACCATTCTCAAGCGTGTGGGACAAGTAGCCTATCAGTTAGCTTTGCCTAGCCATTCAAAGCTACATCCTATTTTTCATGTTTCATGCTTAAAGAAGGTGATTGGAGCTAAATTCCAAATTCAAACCAACCTTCCAGAGTTAGCTGAAGAAGGATTCATTTGGATACAACTAGAAGCAGTTTTGGACCAACGTGAGCATCACTTACGTCAGAGAACCATCAAGGAAGTGCTAGTCCAGTGGAAAGACACAACTCCAACAGATGCCACTTGGGAACCAACAACCATTCTGCAACAATTTCCTCATCTCAAGCCTTGAGGACAAGGTTGTTTTTAAGGGGGCGGGCATGTTAGGGTCCTAACTTGCACATAGGTAGAACAATATATTCAGATGTAATAAAGGTCAATATTAATAAGGCCTTTCAATAAAATAGAATAAGGCAGATGTAAGAAGACCTAATAGAAGCTTCCGCTTCTAGAAGGATCTTCCTCTAGATGCTTCGTTTTAGTATAAATAGGAGTCGAGGGTATGAGAACCCCATCTTGGATATTATTGTAATAGAGCTATGCTCAACTATAGGTTGCCCCCTCGAAGAGGCCTATGAACATTGCTTTCAGATTCAAAGTGTTATTTCTATTATTATTCTCTTATCATTTCACTGCTATTGTAGTGAATGTTCTGGTTATATTTTTGTTATTCTTCCATTTCTAGCATTTTATTTCTGTTCTGCATACATTTTATATATGGTATATTATATTCCTTTAGAAATCAGTTTAACCACTTAAAGGTAGATCATGGAGAGAAACAACATGTATAAAAACATAATACCATAGTTTGATGGACATACATATGCATTTTGGATAAGAAGGATGAACACATATATACAAGCACCAGGATTTGAAATTTGGCAATCAGTAGTAGATGGATACAAAGAACCAGTAGTTCCACCAACAAGTGAAAAAGAAATGAAACTCAGTCAAAATAATTCCAAAGCCACAAATTCTCTTCTGAATGGTCTTGGTGAATCGATATATACCAAAGTTGTACATTGCAAATCTGCTAAAGATATTTGGGACAAACTTCAAAATATTTATGAAGGAGATTCAAAAGTCAAAGCAACAAAGCTTCAAACTTACAGAGGTCAATTCGAACAACTAAAGATGAAGGAAGATGAGAATATTGCAACTTACTTCTTACGAGTCAATGAAACAATGAATGGAATGATAGGATTGGGAAGAAATTGAAGAATATATAATTGTTCAAAAGGTACTAAGATCTCTTCCTATGAGATTTGATCCTAAGATATCATCACTAGAAGAAAAAGAAGATCTAGACTCAATAAGAATGGACGAAATACATGGAATCTTCACAACATATGAAATGAGAACTCAATAGGAAAATCTAGATATAAAAGAAGCAGCTTTCAAAGAATCCAAAAGGTCAAGGAAAAAGGGAAAATAAGAGGAACATAGCATCAACAATGACTTCTCAGAAGATGATGAAGAAGAAGTAGCCAACTTTGTTAGAATATTGAACAAGGGAACCAATGACAGATATAAAGGCAAACTTCCATTGATTTGTTTTAATTGTGATGGTATTGGTCATTTTTCTAAAAAATTTCCCCATTAGAGAAATAAGAGGAATGATGAAGATTACTCAAATAACAAACAAAAATATAAAGAGAAAATAACAAAAAAGAAAGATTTCAAGAAAAGATTATGCACCAAAGAAGACATCTCATCAAATGAAGATGAAGTCAATGACAATGAGATAGAAAGAGTTCTATTCATGGTAGTAGAAGACTCTGATAAAGAAGACACCAAATAAGAATATGAAGAGGCATAAGTTGACTATCGAGAAGAATTGTTGAGTGCCATATAATTTATAAGAAGAGAAAAGAATAAAAAAAAGAAGCTACAAGAAAAACTAGACAAGAAAGAAGACAATGAGGAACTAAAACAAATGATCATGAAATTGAAGGTTCAAATAGAAAAAGATAAAATAATTGAAGAAGCACTCAAATAAAATCTATAAGAAAGAGACATGATCATTGGAAATTTGGAAGCAATGATTGTCACATTGAGAAAGGATATTCAAAAGAAAAATATGCAAAACAACTCAAAAGTTTTGGATGACATAATCAACTGTCAAAAGCCTCATCGTGACAAGTCCGGACTTGGATACAATCAGATAGAAAAGGGATCAAGCTCCAAAACAACAGAACGAGAAACATATCCAAAAAGTTATGCAGAAACAATCAAAGAGGATAGGAAGACCTACAAGGAAGATTACAGGGATACTCCTCCACCGAGAAGATTCAGATTTCAGAATCAACGACTGAAAAAAAAAAATAGGCCTCAGGAAGAAGAGGGATTCATAAAAGTAACTCCTTTCAGAATATATTCAACTCCCAGGTATCAAACTATCTTTTTTGGTTTATGTTATGCATGCAATAATTTTGGACATAAAGATGTAAATTGCAGAGCTAATAGGAGGAACATAAACAACTTTGAAATCCATACACAAAATGGTTATCCAAGAAGGCCTATTGAAAAACAGAGAAGAATCTATTGTTGGACACACTGACCACACTTAGAGTGGGGGTGAATGAGTGTGGTGCCCTTTTTCAAACTTCCCTTTCACAAAACTCCTTAGTTAGCAATCACCATTTACTCACTACTTATTGTTGTCATTTATAAATAGTTAAATGTGAACATACATCAAAAACATATATCAAAAACATGTATCATGAATAATTCATCACCACAAGGAACACAAAGAACACAAGATGTATGTACAATTTTCTTTTATTACGGACTACAATCCTTGGGTTATCAACAACAATTGAATAGAGTTACAACTCCACAAGAGGAGAAGCTCTACAATGCAAGACTCAACTTACACAACTCAACACCAACTGAGAAGAGGAATCAATCATCAATAGCTACCAATATGTCAACAGGTACGGGACCTATTAGTAGTGAAACACGCATATGTACGCTCCGTACCAGTAGCACAACTCGTGTATGTATGCGGCCTATTTGTACTACAACCTGTGTGGCTTCTGAACAAATAGGGTTTTATCTTCATGGAAAACTCAGATCTTTTGCATCCCTCAATCACATTCACTTATGTCTTTCACTGTCCAATCTGAACCATAACCAATCTCAACATATCCATACTCTCCAACAACTTATACTCATGCTCCTCAACCATACAATATGAATGCTACTCAAACATAAGTAACCAATATACTATGGAAACCATATCAGTACTAAAACAAAAGAGTGTTGCTCACTCCATCAACCAACACAAACCAAATCAAAACATAATGCTTCAAGAATTCACCATACAATATGCAAGAGTATACATCAAGACAACTATGGCAGAGTTTCTATGGCAAATCTATGGCAGATCTGAGCCCATAGAATGCAGATATGGAACTTGCTTCAGACTTGAAGAACCTAGAATCAACTCACACTCAAATCTTCATGACTTCATGAAAATGTACACACTCTATCTTCCTTCATCTCACGTGTGTACGTGATTTGACTCACTGCAGCCCGCATATGTACGCGATCTGGCCCACTGTTTCTTGCGTACTCTAGAAAATAAGGTTTCTAAACTTCTGAAACTTTCACCGTCAAGATCTCAGACTTACAAAAACTTTGATGCATCCATGAGATCCTCCAGACCAATCTCTCTCTTAGAATAGATCTTCAAGATATGCTCAAGAGATGTTTTCACAAGAGACCCTTGCCTCTTATTTATACTCTCCAAGTAGCTTCCTTGGAAGCATCTTCTAGGCCACTTTGCCCACATAACCACTTTGTCCACATAGTCACCTATGTCCAACTTTTTCCAATTTTCCACTTGTCCATGTATCCAATAGCCACTTGACCACTTAACCTTATTTCCTCATTTTAGGGTTAACCTTCTCATAAATACTTTCCATAATTAGAAAGTTCTCCATTTACTATATTATTTAAATAATACTCCTTGATTTTGTCACTTCATATTATCATTTAAATAATCCTCTTTGACTTTTTCACTACAATTTATTATTTAAATAATCCTTTTTTACTTTGTCAATTCACTTTTAAATAATTTCTTCTTTGCAAACACTTTGACTTCTTTGACCTTTTGGGGCTTCAAGACAACATATGAGGGTCCTCCAACTTTGTAAGGCCATAACTCTCAAACCGTGAGGAGTTATGTGATGTTCCACATACCACCAGAAATGGCATGAAAAGAACTATACATATATGATATTTTCACTGACAAATTCATTGATCTTCATCTCATTATTCCACACTTAAGCATGGGTTCTCTAACCATACTTCTAGGATAACTCAACAATAAAGTGTATTCCCATGAGGGATTTCACCATGAGGGGACCACTTTTGAGTTCATCCATTTGTACTCATCAACCATGATAAGATACTTAACTGCAAAGCGTCTTCCTATGAGGGATTTCACCATAAGGGGACCAATTTGGAGTTCATCCATTTGTACTTCTTATCAAGAAAATAATGAGTCATCTTTGCATCAATATATCACTATGACATTGTCCCTTTGTCATTGATTCCATGCATGATCACATGGTCCAACGATCAATACATGAATGCATCAAACCATCAATGACGACACATCAATCCATCTTCATCTATGCAACATATATCAATGACAACTCATTGATCCATCTTCATCTATGCATCATATATCAACGAAAACTCATTGATCCATATTCATATATGCATCATATGTCAATGAAAGCTCATAGATCCATCTTCATATATGCATGACATCATATTACTATGATTCCACTTGAAATCAATCCATTCACATCAAGGACAATACATATTACATCAGTATGCTATGACAAGACATTGTTCCTTTGATATCAACCCTTTGACCTTTGACATCAATCAATCAATCCTTTGTCATCAACCAATCCCTTGACATCAATCCTTTGACATCAATCAATCAATCCTTTGGCATCAATGACAACATGATCCAACAACTACAACAGGTTTGAATCATTGAGCACTGAAGTGGAATGCTACAAGTGCAACAACTTTGGACACATGGCCAAAAATTGTATAATGACAGTCCCTCCTAGAGAACCACAACAAAAATACAATAGTCACATACAAGAACCTTAGAAGAGAACATGGATAATAAAGAAAAATCAGTATAGAAATGAAGAATGCACACTCGCTCTACAAGCTAAGAAGAAGAAACATGGTTGGTATGTTGACAATGGATGTTCAAAACACGTGACAAGTGATAAAGATAGGTTTCTTACATTAAGATAGGAAAGAGATGGATCAGTCTCCTTCGGAAATTATGATTTGACTAAAATCATTAGAAAAGGCATAGTCAGAATTGGAAACAAGAATACCAAGGCAGAAAATGTTATACTAGTAGAAGATATGAAACATAATATTCTAAGTGTAAGTAAAATGTGTGACCAAGGTAATAAAATTACTTTCAATTCACAGAAGTGTGAGGTAATAAAATAAGGTTCAGGAAAATTGATTGCAACAGTTGCAAGAATTTCAAGAAACATATATGTATTAAGTGAAATTGCAAATGGAAAGTGTTGTCTAGGAAAGGAAGATGAAAGTTGGCTATGGCACAAAATAATGGGTCACATACATTTTTATAACCTTGTCAAAGTCAACAAAAATAAAACAGTTAGAGAAATTCCCCAGATCACGAAACCAACCAACACTTTATGCAAGCATTGTCAAAAAGGAAAGCAAACAAAGACCAAGTTCAAATCAAAGGAATATTCAATGACAAGACCACTAGAAATTGTGCATAGTGATCTAGTTGGACCAACTACAACAAAGGGTTTTAAAGGTGAGAAATAATTTATGTTATTATTTGATGATTATAGAAGAATGACTACAGTTTGCTTTCTCAGGAATAATTCATAAGCTTTTGAAAACTTCAAGGTTTACAAGGAAATGGTTGAAAATGAAATGGATTCAAAAATCAAATGTTTGAGATCTGATAATGGAGGAGAGTTCACTTCAAATGAATTTATGGACTACTGTAGTAGGCATGGAATAAAATGAAATTCTCCATTGCTAGGACACCTCAATAGAATGGAGTTTTTGAAATAAATAATAGGACAATACAAGAAATGGCTCAAAAAATGCTAATGGATTCAAAATTGATAGACATTTTTTGGACACATGCAGTGCATACAAAAATTCACATTCAAAACAAAGTAATTCTCAGAAAAAACAATGAAAAAAATCCCTACGAGCTATGGAAATGAAGACCAACAAATGTGAAGCACTTCAGAGTATTTGGAAGCAAATGCTACATCAAAAGAGAAGATGGAAGAATGAGAAAGTTTGACTCTCGTGTGGACAAATGAGTACTTGTTGGTTAATCAAGTACAATGAAAGCATACAAGTGTTATAATATGAGGTTGAACAAAGTTGTGGAAATCATCAATGTAACAATTGATGAAACAAGTGGATGGGAATTAAAGGAAGAAGAAAATGAATCAATGGAACAACTTTACGAAGAAGAAGCATAAGATGAAGAAGAAGTAGAAGGGGAAGATTAAAAGGATCATACAAACGTAGAATAGCAAGTTCAACAAGTGCCTCCAAAGTCACCTAGCAAACGAGTACAAAATAATCATCCTTTTGATCAAATTATCAGAAACCAAGATGCGGGAGTTGAGAGTAAAAGAAGAATCCGTTCACTAGAAAAAACACACCTAGCACTCTTATCTATGATTGAACCAAGCAATTTTGAAGAGGCCAACAAGAATGAATTATGGAATAAGGCCATGGATGAAGAATTGGATCAAATAGAGAAGAACGACACTTGGGAATTGGTTCCAAGACCAAAGAATAAGAATGTGATTGGCAAAAAGTGGTTTTTAAAAATAAATTGAATGAAGATGGACATGTTACAAGGAACAAAGATAGATTGGTATGTAAAGGATACACACAAATTGAAGGAATCGACTTTTAAGAGACATTTTCCCAAGTTGCCATAATGAAAGCAATCTGATTGCTTTTAACTTATGCATGCTCCAAGAATATTAAAGTGTATCAGATGGACATGAAACCAACTTTTATGAACGAGGAACTTGAAGAAGAAGTCTACATTGATCAACCAGAAGGATTTCAGTTGTCAGAGAATGTAGATTATGTGTGTAAATTGAAGAAGGCCTTGTATGGTCTAAAACAGGCTCCTAGAGCATGGTACTCTAGACTGGATAAATATCTACAACATGCAGGGTTCAGAAAAGGAAGTGCATGCAACAACCTCTACATCAAGGTAACTCAAGATAGTATTTTATTAATTGAAGTTTATGTTGATGATATTATTTTGGAAGTACCAATGATAGGTTAAGCCATAAATTTTCAAAGGATATGCATAATGATTTTGAAATGTCATTACTCAAAGAACTATCTTATTTCTGGGTCTTCAGATACGTCAAATAAACCAATGAATTTTTATTTCTCAAACTAAGTATATTAGAGAAATGCTAAAGAGGTTCCGAATGGAAGATTGCAAACTAGTTACCACTCCTATGAAAACCCATTGCAAGTTGAGAAAATATGATGATTCAAAGTCTACAGACTAGAGGCAATACATGTCAATGATTGGTATATTACTATATGTGGAAACATCCAGACCAGATGCAATGCAGACAGTTGGACAGGTGGCACGGTTTCAAGCAACACCAAAGGAATCACATGTATTAGCAATGAAGAGGATTTTCAAATATCTCAAAGGAACATAAGAGTTTGGATTATGGTATCCAAAAGGAAAGGATCTATCACTTATTGCCTACACAGATGCATATTGGGAAGGTTGCATTGATGACCGACGAAGCACCAATGGAGCAATGTTCTACTTGGGTGAGTGTTTAGTATCTTGGATAAACAAGAAACAATCATCAACATATTTATCTACAGCTGAAGCAGCGTATATTGCAGCAACAAGATGTTGTACTCATGTTCTATGGATGAAACAAACTTTGACAAATATACAGGTTGAGTATGATGAGCCCATTCCAATATATTGTGATAATTCAAGTGCCATCAGTATCTCAAAGAACTCGGTGATGCAATCCAAGACGAAGAACATTCCAATAAAGTATCACTTTCTATGGGAACAAGTTGCAGAGAATAACATCAAAGTTGAATGTGGGCACAAAATAACAAGTGGCATACATATTTACAAAGCTGCTTCCAAGGGAAGCCTTTGAGTATCTTCGCCAGAGACTCAGAGTAATTTCTACTCCAAAATGAATGCTTTTGAATTCTTATCTTATATGTCTTAGATTTACACAAGGAATCACCATAAAGAGGAAAGTTCAGGTTGGGAGATCAGTTTCAGGAAGAGTTTAGTTAGGGGGAGAAACCCCGTATGGAAATATACCTTTTCCATTGATGACAAAGGGGGAGATATTTATCAAATGTAAAGGTAAATGATTGTATAAAGAGAACATAGGCATGGTTCCAGAGGGAGAGATGGTCACAGGGGGAGCATGAGTGATATGAATTCAGTATTGCATCAGAGTGTTGCCATCAATGCGAAAGGGAGATATTTTTTATTATTTGGGTTGGTTGTCATTGATGTCAACCCTTGAAGAAAGTCCGGTAGAACAAAGGTTTGGGTAATGGACCCAAGTTTGTTTGATGTATAATTGTATGAGTTTTAATATATTTTAAGTTAATACTATTATATATGGATAGTACATGCATTCCATTTCCAGTGGTATGTGGAACGTCGCATAACTCCTCACGATTAGAGAGTTATGACCATGTGAAGTTAGAGAACCCTCACGAGTCATCTAGAAGCCCCAAGAGGTCAAAGTAGCCAAAGTGCTTGCAAAGATGTAATTATTTAAATAATAAAGTGAAGTTATGAGTGTACTATAAGTCAAAGTGGATAAAAAATAAATGATTTAAATAATAAATTAATGGATAAATTACTAAGTGGACAAGTGGTTAGAAGTGGGTTACCCTAAAATAAGGAAAGTGGTTTAAGATGGTTAGAAGATAATCCCTTGAGGAAGCTACATAAAAGTATAAATAAGAGGCAAGGATCTCTCATTTTAATTACACTTGAGAATATTGAATATCTATAAGTGATTTGGGTAACCAAAGGATATCTAAGTAAAATTTCAGAGGGAAGACGAAGTAAAGAAGGCCAAAATTCAAGGGAGGATAAATTCTTTTGATGATGCTTTCTAAGGTATGTTATTTATAGGTCATCTCACCATTTTCACAATAATTTTTTTATAGAATGATTCAGACTTTAAAATATGGAGGCCATTGAGGAAACATGTCCAAGTATATTTGATAAAAATTTCAACTTGTGGGTCGTTGTATTTTTGGAGTTACACTCTGTGGAAAATAGGGTTTGTGGCTAGTCCTAAAACTAGTCTAAAACAAGTGTTTCGGGTAAAAACATCATAAATTCTTCATAACATATCCAAATTCAGTAAGACAAAATGTATTGGTTAGAGTATAGTCTTTAGTATTGCGTGTACCATTTTCATATCTATACAAAAAATATTCTGTGTGGGGGACACTCTACAAGTTCACTCTCTAGAATAAGCCAAAATTCAACAAGGTATGCCATTGTTGTTATAACTCATTTTCTGAGAGGTTCCAAGAAGTGGAACCTGGAGGAATTTCATAAAGACACTGAAGAACATTGTGTACTATTTTAAGATCTTTATTCATTGCAGGTACATAGTGTAATGATCCCAAGCCATTATGCAAGGATCATCACTGTTTTGGTGTCTTTTTAAAACTTTTTCTGAGTGAGGTATTTCGTCAAACACTTTGTTGATCTACCTTTTAGAGGTGTTTATATATGTGTATGTAGAAAATAATAGAAAGATATAACCATGGAACATACCTCAACCATATGCAATAAGATAGACAATCCAAAACATCTCAATTCTTCTTTATTCATAAAATAGAGAAACCTGCTACAATGAAGATGTCGATCTGGAATGCTCAACAGATGGCCAAGAAGATAGAC
>SNQJ01S0039870.1:33926-50336 GCA_010110895.2 Picea sitchensis
GTATTGGTATATTATTAGAAACACATATTGATCTTGGTGATGATTATGAGTTGTTGTGTTATTCTTGGTTGATGCACATCTTTGAGTGTTGTCTTGGTGATTGAACTTGGTGAGTATATATGATTTGGTTGACAATATTGATGAGACATGTTTTTGTGATAGGTTGTTTGGATAGGTTGTTGTGATAGGATATTTGTACAGGTTTGGTGCATGGTTGATGCACTTGTTCATGGTACAGGTTGAGGTTCAGGTTGGTGCATGGTTGATGAACTTGTTTATGGTACATGTTGATTACAGGTTGTTTGGTACAGGTTGGTGCATGGCGGATGCACTTGTTTATGGTACATGTTGATTACAGGTTGAGTTACAGGTTGATGCATGGTTGATGCATGGTTCAAGTTATTGGTACAGGTTGCTTGGTGTAGGTTGATTGGTACAAGTTTACAACAATATATCTCACAGTGATAGTGTGACAGTGGTTCCATCATTCTACTTATACGTTAGGGTGGTTGGACAAGGAAAGGAAAGGTGGTTTTAGCTACCTTCCGGTTGTATCCGAAGAACATAGGGGGTTGTAGCCTCCTTCTGGTTGTAGCCAAAGATTTGGGGAGTTGAAGCTTCCCTCAGGTTGTAGCCTGAGAAACTAGGGGGTTGGAGCCTCCTTCTAGTTGCAGTTGGAAAACAAAGGAATTTGGTGCTTCCAATGAATGTAATTCTTAAAGACATATAAGAAAAAACATTATGTGGTTTTCTCCCACTTTGGGTTTCCACGTAAAAACGTTGGTGTACTGTGTATGTGTATGATTTCTCATTTGTTCATTGTTTATTTACTCTGCAACTATTGGATGATAATGCTACATTGATATAACACTTGCATTTTGTGGTTAAAAAGGATCCGATTGCTCCATTATTGATTCACCCCCCTCTCAATAATCCAACAAGACCAACGAAATAATGTTAAAGACAATACGTTGATGCAAACACACTCATCAACTACAAGAATATTGCTAGAACACTCAATTTTTGATTTTAGTTTGAACCTTTATCCTCCGACGACCTTGGTCGATCTGCGATCTTTCTTATCTCCGATACCGATCATGATAGTTCCATTGGAGTGTGAAAACGCTCAAGTAATTTGAGGAGATACCTATAGCTAAGTGAAGGACGAGGTCTGTGATTTGTTAGAACAATTAAGAGATTCACGTGGCCAATAAAATGACGTTGCTTTTCGATCAACTTTAAAAAATTTGAATTTGCCGATGAACTTTAAGCTCCTGCACCGCCATCTTGCGTTGCATTCAATCCTGAGCATGATGTGGATTCTGTTATAGATTGTATAGATCATATATGTACTCCTGAATTTAGGACTCGATGCGACAAGGTAGGTATGTTTTAAATTTGCAAAGTTTGTTCCCAAGCATGGTATTCCATTCACAAATCACTGATCTTCCAAGTAGACTAAGGAGCAAGAGAGATTATTGAAGAGGTACCAATTCATTGTGCCACTTCAATTACCAGTAAGCCCAGGTTTTTCCTGTAAGGAAGAGGTAAGCATGACCTTTACTGTTTACATTTTATGATTGCTTCGAATAACACCTGTCGCAATTGGCTTGCAACTTATTATTTCGTTTTGTGCAGGAGAATGCCTCCACAAAAGCCGACAACCAGACTCTCACTAAGAAAGCCCAAAATGAAATAATCAGAGATAGATGAAGGTTCAACACTGGTGACAACAAGAGAACTTGATTTCGTTTAAAAAATGGAGTCAGTCTTCTGAACTTCCACTAAGAAACAATTTACCTAGCCTCCAACTTTTGGGGACATAGAGGCAAACTCCAGATCTAAAGAAATGCTCCCACATTGGGGGGATATTTTTAACAATATCAATTAGGAATATTACCCGAATTTTACACCTCACAATGACTTGTATGTTAGGATATTGGATGACAAGGTTTTATTGAACATTAGGTGATCATATCTGCATATGGTGGCCTGCAGGACCCCGGTTCTTCCCTGCATAGAAACCCTAGGATGGATAATTTACCACACATACGTGATGAAATGCACGGTCAATAATGAGGAGGGTGAATGTGTTGGTGTCTTTCTTCCAGTAGAGGTACAAAAATACTACAAACTCAGAGACCCAGAGGAGAGACTGAATATAGAATTTGTGGTTAGGTTTTATGAGTTCCACGAGACCAGCAAATTACTGGCCTTGTGGTGGAAAGAAGATAAGAAGTTCAGAAAAAGGAGCAATGGCTGGTACATCACTATAAACCTCAGAGAACCTTTTATGTATTTTATGGATTTAATATGTCGATTGTATGGGGAAAAATATTGCTCAAAGTTTTTAGAAGCATGGATGCCCTTAACATACACCGTGGAAATCTCCGAGAGCAGTTTCAATTGGGGATCCATCATTTCCAAACAACTGAGTACCAACATCCTACAGGCCCAAACACCAAAGGATGGAGAAACATCAATTTTACACATGGAATCGTACCTGTTGGACGTAATCTACATGATAAACGTTGTCGCAGGTATGAATTTAAGATGGCGTTTTTCCGAGTTACCTTTGCATGTTTATTTCATCATTTTGTGGGAAAATAGGTACAAAACATTTTACGCCATGAAATGTGATGAGTTTATAGGCAGAGTGCACTTTATTATATTTAGAAAAGAATGCCCAAGGCTCTCAACGGTAGCCAAAAAAATGATATCCAAGGTTGGCCACTGGTATTTTGAAGAAACAAGCACTTACATCAGAGTATTCGGGGCTACTAGGGAACCACACCTGCTCCCCGTCCATGTCCTGGAACATCTCATATTGGGAGAAATATGCTACCAGACCATCTTACAAGGCTATAACGCTTCTCTGGTGAAGGACAAGAAGAGGGAATTCATACCCTACGGTTTTCATATTGGGTTTTATATGGTTAAAGACATTGCATAGGTGAAACAAGAAGGATTGAGTTAGTTTGAGTATCGATTCCCTACATGAAGTTTTTGCAAGCATGATCCAAAAGGCCTGGTACTCCAACATGCGTCATAGGTGTCCTCATGTTGGCCATATGCTCATGATAGCTTCGAAGATGAAATATTTACCAAGGGCACCCAAGACTGGGAGGAAGTGCTCCATAGAGGGATAACCCTAATATGACCAAATTCAAAGCAATGACCATGGATGAACAAGTTGAGACAATAGAGCACATAGGTAAAGAATCCCTCATGGTAAGAGAAGAAAATAAAGCAACATAAGCGATAGAGGCATGAAGAAGGGGGATATTGTTACTAGAAGAAGCCAAGAGAGCTATGAAAAGATTAGGGGAATATCCCCCACTTAACCCTTTGATAGGACCCTTGAGGATTACCCTGAACGATACAAGCGATCATGAGGAAGATCTAAATGGATCAAAGATGATTACACCAGAAAAGACTACTGACCAAGAAAACACCAACCTTATGTCGACATAGGTGGGATCGTCGGTGACTACTATGGCCAAGATAAGGTCAACGAGAGCATCAAGTGGGACATGTATGCCTACTATCCTCATAGATTTAATCACCATATATGACAATGAGAAAGGGTCAGAAGCCTTGCACATAACCACGGTGCCAATCACATAGGAGGAGGAACCAAGGGAAACATCTGCCTCAACTTCTGATGATTTGGTTCCAAATCCCCAAGAAGGAGACTTGGAAGCTAAGAACACTCTTGACAATATATTTATCAATAAACTGGGAACACAACCTTAGGATGACAACTCTAAGAACAACTTAGATACATGTGAACAAGAAGAAGGAATGGGGTAGCCAAGAATCAACATCCCAAAGACCAAACTCTTAGCTAATATTGATCCTTCGCCTACTTCCCCATCTAGGACAAATAATTTTTCAACCAATGAGGACCAACAAAAGGCCAAGTCCCCAGAACACACATGAATTTCCTCTGCTAGGGAACTAAGAGAACCTTCCATGGAACACCTCTATATGACAGGAATCCTAGAAATACACTTTCCTAGGGAGAGGAACAAATTTCTGAACCAGTAGACAAAGTCGTTGATATACAGGTAATTGCTTATGACAGGAAAAGTAAAGATGTGATGAGATGAACAATCAAGAAGAGGAATATCACGCTCGATAGCACACTTTTCATAACCACATAGGAGACGTTGTTTGACACATAAAGTGATAAGATGAATGAGCTAATTGAAGCAGGGATGGCCATAACTGATGCCAATTTAGACATGGAAAAAAGGGATGAAAGGGGGGTAGCCACCATGAAGAAAGAACTGTACCATTTGCGACATTAAGAAGAGTATTACCAAAATTCAACATAGCCGGTGGTACTCTTGAAGTGTGAGTTCCGAGATATGTATGCACAATTCACAAGGGAGAGAGACCTCTTCACTGCTCGCATAACTGATTTCCAAGAAGATAACCTCATGGGTATGGAAACCTGTAAAGACATGAAACAATGGTATGAGAAGGCACATTGAGCCTTAGAACATATAGACTACATCAGTGAAGTTTATAAGGGTCAAGATACAAAAGAGCATGGCATCCGAGCGCTGATGGACATCAACATCACCCAAATAAGGAAGGTAGTTGAACACTGGGTAAGCATGGTCCAGGAACCCCAGTGAAAAATTCAGGAAAAATGGGAAGAGTGTGAGAAAAGTTGGGAAGAACACATGTACCCTAAAATAACTTACACTCTTCCTGCTCCAGGGGATTAGAAAATCCTCAAAAATCAAAGTGCTTGGAATTTCTCAAAAATGGATTCATTGCATAGATCCCGTCCTCACGATCCCAACACAACTTGAATGGGATCAGACATAGTCAGTATGGCTATGATATCATGGTCTGTCCACTTTTCCAGACATGCAAAAAAATGTTGACTATGCAGTCCATACAGTCCACATGTCAGCTGACTGTATGAATGACATGGCAAGTTGACGTGGATAGGTGAGGTGGCAAGGTGATGACATAGTAAGCTGAGTTGGCAGGGTGTGGTGGAGCAATCCTGGTCTAACATGTGGCATGCTTATGGCGAATGGAAAGGTGCCATGTGGCCCATCCATGGGCCACCACACGACACCCCATCATTAGTTATTGTTGTAAACGTTTGTTGGAGTCCACGGGGATCGAACCCAGGACATCTGGTGGGAAAAGTCTTGGCAAATGTCGGGATACCAGCCCGCCCACATTTTGTTTCTTAATCTTATACCTTAAAAATTATATTTAAGTTTGAATGAAAGATGGAGCAGGCAAAAAAAGAGCCCGAGATTAGCCCCAACCCTTGGTTACACACCTTACAACCTCACCATATGAAATTTGGTGCGAAATTTTCCAACACATAGACAACAAGGGTGTGGAAATGCAGGTCTACGCCCGACCACATGGGGGGCCACATGACCAAAATCTCCAACCATTAAGGCGCTAATGGCGTTAACTGTGCGAAAATATCATCCACGACCAAGATTGCACGTAGAGCCAGGTTTTGGTAGCGATGAGCTAGGTTTGGTCACTCTGGGTGCGTTTTGGCGAGCAAGTACAACAATATATTGGGGAGAAACTTCCAAGAAGGGTACTTTTCTCATTTTTTGGTCAAACTAGGTGGAGGAAGAGCCTAGCTAGGGGTTTTGAATATTCTGGAGCCATTGAAGCCATATATCTGAGCATTGTAAAGCACTGATTTTGACACTTTTAGCATTAATGAAAATGATCCATTGGAAGCTGGACTAGGAGATGTATCCCAAGAGAGGGGTGAAATCCTTTATCATTTTGCTGTGTTATGTGCCTGTTTATGTCTGCTTATGATGCTCATGTTAAGTAAAATAAAATCTCATTAAGTTTATGTGTTTGCAACTTGATCCAATTGCCTAAATCACATAACTATTTCACTTTCAAATTTGTGCACACAAACCTTTTTCATTTTCAGATCAAGTTGGTATTAGAGCTAAGGTTTTTGAAGGTTTGATTGTTTGCAAGTTTTTTTTTTTTTGATGGTTACAAGGTTGAAGCTCACAAGAGGAGAAGGTCAACTTGTAGAGACAAGTTCTCAACTTTCAAGAAGGAGAACTGTAACATCCCCGTCCACCCATGCCAAGGCATGCTACATGAGATAATGCTTTTCTTCTCTCTACGTAACATAATGTAACATACCTAGTATTCAATTGAGCTATGCCACATACAATTTTCGAGCAGCATGCAATTAAAATATATACACAAAAAACTCTTGATGATATATATATATATATATATATATATATATATATATATATATATATATATATATATATATATATATATATAACATAACATAAGCAGGAGACAAATACATGAACATAACATAAACAGACAAATACATCTGTAAATGCACAGATTCATACTGAAATAACAGTAAAAATATACATGCAACATATATAGGAAATACCCATAAATATACAGACAGTTATAACCACACATAGGATAAACCCATAAAAATAAACACGTAAATAATAATGCAACATGAAAATTTATCACACAATTGACACTTATCTTGGTAAGAATATAACCAACTACGTTCAAACCTTCCATGAACCTCCAAGCCTTAGACCACACTGTTCATCACTCTCAGCATTGGGTCACCCCCGAGCTGGGACTAAACTCCACCCGGGTAAAGGGATTCCTAACCAGGCTAATGGTTCATAGACAACAGGAAAGACTCCGTCACATCTACCCACTCAAAATAGCATCCTACATTCCCTCATTCCCCACATTCCTGTCCCACCCCAAGAAGTGTGCCCCTTCTCTGCTAAAAAATCCTTCAACGCCCCACTTCCTTTCCGGGCTTCAACAACAGGCCAAATAGGAAGTCTAAGATCCCTGTAGCTATAGTTTAGCACCTTTAGGAAATCAATTCCTAGCAATTCTGTCACCTTGAGAGAATGATCACAGGCCTGACAACTCACCTCTTCAATATCCCACGGGCCTGACAACCTACTTCTTCAGTCCATCTCCCAATCTAACTAGGTACACAAAACAAGTATGGCTATGGATACAGGTTCATATACAATGGTAGGAAAGTATGGAAGATAACTCAATGAGTGTGTGAATGCCCATGGATGATTGATTGAATGATTGAATGATGGTCTGAATGATGGAAAGAATCCATGAAAATGAACTAAGTCCCAACAATATGTATGCATGTCCCCAACTTGACACTTGTCATGTTGGGAGCTACTTTGGCCCACTTGTCCCCATCCTTAGAACTTAGGATAAAATAATTATCCATACTTTATAATTCAAGAAATATTAATATAATATTCCTTTTTGGCTTAAGCTCCCTGTCTTAGCCCCTTTTCCTTAACTTTTAGCCCCCTCCCTTTCCCTAATTAGTGGAGTTTAGTCCCCCATACTCTTTTATCGTGGCCGGTCTGCACGCAATGATGTATTTTATATTAGTGCCAAGACATATACAAAAGTAGGCGTAGTGGCCTTTAACATCTAGTCTCTCTGGCCTAATAATCACAAAACTGGCTCACCAGCCTATAAAACACAACATATACACAAAGGCTCTCTGGCCTCAAAATCGTGCACACTTAAGTTGATGCGCGCAGTATCTTGGAATGTGCACACTTCCTCATTTTATTCTGCAGTACATGCACACACTATGCCATGAAAGGTGCATACAAAGATGATATCAAACAACTCACCAACTTAAGTACATTTTCATTTACATTACAATTGGGTTCGGCCTAGGGATATTACAATCCTCTCCCCTTATTTATGCAATGTCCTCAGTGCATTATGTACTCATATGCAACAAAAATTTCAAAAATCCTCAAAACGATGCGGGTATTCTGCCTGCATTGCATCCTCATGCTCCCAAGTGGCGTCTTCAGGACCATACCGGGTCCATTGGACCTTTACAAGTCCTATGGATCGATTCCGGAGCTGTTTGATTTTCTGGTCTAGAATGCATACCGAATGCACTTGGAAAGCGCCTTCTTACTCCACTTGGATCACATTCCAATCAATAACATGATTAGAATCATGTATATATTTCTTGAGCAATGATACATGGAATACATTATGAACAAACATATATGCAGGAAATGCAATCATATAAGCCACTGGACCAATCCTCTCTAGGATTTCAAATGGCCCACAATAGCGAGCTGCCAACTTTGAACAATTTCCCAACTTCAAGGAACTTTTGTTGTCTTTCACTTTTAAAAATACATGGTCTCCCACTTTAAATTCCCTATGAGTTCTGCCCTTATCAGGATAGCTTTTCTTCTTGTCTTGGGAAGCCTTTAGATTTTTCTTTATTTTTATCATTTTCTCCTCCATTTCCCTGAGAAAATATGGCCCAACCACTGCTCTATCTGTCGGGTTATCCAAGCTTACTAGTGGGTTGCACTTTCTACCATAAAGTGCCTCAAATGGGGTCATCTTTAGAGATGTTTGGTACCCATTGTTATAATCAAACTCCACCAAGTGTAGGTAGTCTTCCCATTTTGATGGTTTATCCATCACATACATCCTCAACATATCCTCAATCACTTGATTCACCCTCTCGGTTTGTCCATCTGATTCTGGATGATAAGCTGTAATAAAATTCAAATTTATTCCAAATCCATTAAATAATCCTTTCCAAAATTTTGAGGTAAATTTTGGATCTCTGTCAGACACAATTGTCTTGGGTATGCCATGCAATCTAGAAATTTCTCTCATATAAACATCAACTTTGTTGGATGCCTTGTGAGTGAGATTAACTGGAATAAAATGGGCATCTTTAGTAAGCTTATCCACCACTACCATGATATAATCATGTTGCTTGTTTGTTTTGGGCAGTTTGGTGATGAAATCCATTGTTACAGCTTCCCATTTCCACTTAGGAATGGGTAATGGATGTAGCAAACCATCTGAGTGTCTATGCTCAACCTTTACCTTTTGACATTCCAAACATTTGGCAATAAAATGAACATCCTCTTTCTTCATGCTTGGCCAATAATATTGGCCCTTGACAACTGTAATAGTTTTCTGATAACCTGGGTGCCCAACATAAGGTACATTATGCATTTCTCCCAATATCATATTTTTCAATTCATGAGAATTTGGTATATAAATTCTTCCCCTGTACATGAGAATTTCATCATTATCTAGCTTGTACTCTTCAATTTTCTACTGCAAATTACATTGCTATACTTTTTCCACTATATCTTTGTATTGCAAATCTAATTTTGTAGCCTCTAAAATTATGGGTTTCAAATCTGATTGGCACATGCTAATGGATTTAGCATGCAATTCATGCACTCTTCTGTTGAGTGCATCAACCACTTTGTTCTCTTTCCCCTTGATATGCTTTATATCAAAGTCATATTCACTTAGAAATTCTAACCATCTGCTTTGCCTAACATTTAGAGTTGGCTGATCGAATAAATATTTCAGACCATTATGGTCTGTCCTTAGTTCAAACCTTTTCCCAATGAGGTAGTGTCTCCATTTCCTCAAGGCATGCACTATGGATTCCAACTCCAAATCATGAGTGGCATAATGTCTTTCATGCTCCTTCAACTTCCTTGATTCATAACATATAACGAACCCATTTTGAATAAGGACTCCATCAAGTCCTTATTTACATGCATCTGTGCATACAATGAAGTCTTCATTTGGGTATGCAATCCTTAGTATTGGAGAACTTGTTAATAATTGTTTCAAGTGTTGGAAAATCTTTTCACAATACAATGTCCACTAAAACTTCACACCCTTCTTTTGCAAGGAAGTGATTGGGTGTGCAATCTTTGAGAATCCTTCAATAAATCTCCTATAGTAGCCTGTAAGGCCCATGAATGGTCTGACCTCTGTCACATTCTTTGGCACCGACCATTCTCTAAAGGCTTCTATATTCTTAGGATCCACTGCTATCCCATCCTCTAAAATGAAATGTCCCAAATAATGAATTTGCTTCTGATAAAATGAGCACTTGCTCAACTTGGCATACAACTTATGCTCCCTTAATACTTGCAACACCATTCGCAAATGATGCTCATGCTCTTCTTCTGACTTAGAATATATAATAATTTCATCTAGAAAGACAATGAAAAACTTGTCTAAATATTCTCGGAAAACACCATTCATTAAGCACATGAAAACAGTTGGTGCATTTGATAACCCATATGGCACCACTGTGAACTCATAATGACCATGCATTTTTCTGAAGGTGGCCTTGCTGATATCTTCCTCTTTAATCCTTACCTAATTGTATCCTGACTTGAGATCTATCTTTGAAAATATCTTTGCATCCTTCAATTGATCAAAGAGATCATCAATCCTTGGCAGAGGATACTTGTTCTTTACAGTCACTTTATTCAACTGCCCGAAAGCAATGCACAATATTAATGTCCAATCTTTATTCTCCATGAGAAATACTGGGGCACCCCAAGGTGACACACTTGCGCGTATATACCCCTTCTTCATAAGTTCTTCAAGCTGCATTTGCAACTCCTTCAACTCTGGTGTACTCATTCTGTAAGGAGTCTTTGACACTGGAGCTGCTCCAGACATTAAATTTATAGAGAAATCAATATCTCTCTTTGGGGTTAGTCCTAGTACGTCCTTGAACACATCTTCAAACTCTTTTAGGACTACATAATATTCCAAATTTGGCACCTTATATTTAGGTGTCTCTTCTATATGAGCTGCAAATATTTGACACCCTTTTATCTAACATTTCTTCAGCTACAATGCCGAAATTTCTCTGACGGTTACTGCCCTGGGAATTCCCCGCACTTTCCTTAGGCTTCCTTCCTCATCCAAGCAAGTGAATTCCTTGTTATGAAAGTCTAGGATATCATGATGTTGGTCCAACCGATCCGTCCCAATTAGACAGTCATAGGAACCTAAAGGCAAGCTGTTCAAATCTGCCCTGGTGTTCAGTCCATTCATGTCCATAAGACATGACTTAGCCATATCATTAACTTTTCTTTTGGCTTTGGTAGCCATCTGCACCAAACAAGATTTTCCATGCTTTCTTCTTGGAAAATGCAAACTTTTCACCATCTTAGGATCTATATAACTATGACTATCTCCTGAATCAATTACAATAGAAATGGTTTGGTTGTTGATCATACCTTCCAATTCAATCATATGTGATTGATACTCTGCTTGCTTGTTGTCCAGGGCTACACAGATCCTTGGTATATTTTTGCCCATGTCATCCACTTTTTCATCTTGCTGTACATTGTGAACAATCCTCACTTTTTCACCTCTGTGAGGACAATCTCTGAACATATGATCTCCTTTGCAACCCCAACATTGAATGGGTGGTTGCCTTGGACTTTGACCCCCTGTCTCAATCGTTCTCGGTTCTCTAGAAGTTAGCTGTCCTTGAGTATTATTTCTGAAGAATGATGGCTTAGTTCCCTTCTTCCTCTGATCCATATTGAATTTCTTTTTGTCTTCCCAAGCTTTTTAGAAAGTTGGACTTGCTTTTTGCTGATCATATAGGCATTTATCTCACCTTATGGTCTCCTCCAATGTCTGGGGATCATCATACTACATTTTGTCACCGATGAATGATGGAAATCCACTCAAGTACCTCTGAATATTAATAGTCTCATCCTTAATGAAAAAAACATACTTTAACAGTTTTAAAAATCTTCTCTCATATTCATCTATGGTTATACTCCCAAGCCTGAGTTCAAAGACCTCTTTCATTTTCTTTTCATAATAGCTCTTAGTCAAGTATTTCTTCTCAAAATACTTCTTGAATTCCCTCCAAGTAACACTTTTCTCTTTAATGTGCTGCACCTGCACAAGTTGATCCCACCACATGGATGCCTTTCCCTTGATTTGATAAATGGAAATTATTCCTTCTGCACGAGATGAATAATTATGCAATTGAAAATAGTTTCTCAAGCCTAAAAACCATGTCTCTGCATCTTCATCCTTCTTGTGCTCACCATCAAATGTAGGAGGTTTGATTTTGCTCATTTCTCCTTGTAGCTCATCCACCCCTGACCCCTTATTATTCCTGACAGGGGATGGACTTGAGTTACTATGTGCTCTCTTATTTGAATGCCTCAAAGTGTGATGGTGATGTTTGCTAACACTTTTGGTTCTTCATTTCTCATCAGGAGACCTATGACTTCCTGATTTGCTTGAGCCACTCTCCTTATCCAATTTATTTTCTATTTTGTTCAAGCTCTGCATTAACTTCACGTTGAAGTCCTCCTATTGCTCCTTGGCTCTCATAAGCCTTTCATTATCATATTTATGGCTTTGGAAATCCTTCTGCACATTTTTAATGGTCTCTACCATATTCATGTTTTCATCCCTTCCTTCTCCATGTCCAATGGAGTTTGTTCCTTCCATGCCCAAATGGACATCCATCCTTCTAATTTCATCTTCCTGGATGCAATTTCCTTATGCATATTCCATTTCTCTGGACTCTGTGCTGATACTTATCTTATAGTTGTTGTTAACTCTACAAAATGTGCAACCAACAAAACTTTGTCAGGCTAACTGACTCAACAATTTCATGAAAAATATGAACCATTCTGGTTCAATAATATATCAGAATTATTTTTTCTGATTTCCTGGAAAAATGAATGCCCAGATCAATTTTCTAGGTGAATAAATATATTATACTATCTTAGACCTTTCCAACACCTACTTCCATGCTCAATTCTGAGTCTTGAGCAAAAAGTTATGGTTATTTGAAAATTGCCCATTAATTTTTCTATTCACACATCAACTTGGCACAACTCTGCAATGTAATTATGCATTTTTGCACCTACTCCATTGGAATTTTCATGGGATCTCCATTGTGTTTATTCATATACATTTTATGGACACTCTGTCCAAGTTTCACCTTTTTCTGGTTTCTGGGCTGCTAGTTACAACCTACTGAAATTTTGGGCCAATTCGTGTTTTTGGTTTGGAATGCTACATGTACCTTCTTTTCCATATTAAACATTTTTCACGTGCCCATAAATTTAATTCAGCTCTGGTAATGTCTTCTATGGCTCAATATATTTCCATTGACTGCTTTTGTGCCTCAATATGATTCCGGAGCAAAAATTTATGGCTCTTTGAAGTTAGTTGGGTCTTAAAATTTACCCTCCACCGTTTGTGCTATAACTTTCTCATAAAAGCTTTGTTTGACGAATGGTTTAAACCATTAGAAATATCTCTCTAAGCTCTTTTATTTGAGTTAAAGAGATAGAGTGTACCTTCGTACAATCTGTTCTCGTGGTTTTTGAGTAGCTAAAAACGCTCTTAAGGGATTCAAAAATGCGTTGCAAAAATATGACGTTCAAATGATATAAAACGTCGCAAAAGATCACTGGTTTTCTATTGTTGTTCGCCCTCCAAACGACTTCGCGTGCACCAATTTCAACTTGTACACCCATATTTACCATGCACAACAACACCACAAGGTAAATCCTGCTTCACGCACTTATAACCACTGTGCATCACTTCTCTGTTGCATCAATAACTGGTGCGCACTACGTTTGTGTCTCGCGCCAATATCCACTGCGCACAATTTTGGTTCTTGCACTATTACCTGTTGCGTGAAGTTTTTGTATCACACACTGATATTCCACGCACATTTCACTCTATGCATTGCACCATGCCAGAGTTTAGTACGCCCCCACCATGCACCAGTATGCCGCGCGCACCATTAACTAAATTGTCGCGCGACAACATATACCCACATTACACTTGCACCAACAAAATTCCTTTGCGCTCTACCAATACTGCACACACAACAGGTGCCATTATTATGTGTGTGCACACCGTGCACACCTATTATGTGTATGCACACTGCACAATGCTAATTTTAGCGCACGCACCTGAACACCAACGTTTTTTCGCGCAGCGCCAAAATTTAGCGTGTGCACCTGCACACCAACATTTTTCCGTGCGGCACCAAATTTTAGTGCGTACACCCGCACACCAACATTTTTCCGCACGGTGCCAAAATTTAGTGTGCGCACCCACACACCAATATTTTTCCGCGTGACACCAAATTTTAGCTTGCACGCCCGCACGTCAACATTTTTCCGTGCAGTGCTTAGTTTTTACATATCACAAGCCTTTTACTGTGCATCATGATTTTTTAGTGCATCCACCTGTGCACATTCATTTTTATGTGCATCGATTCCTCGTGAATTCTACTGCATAAATTGGGGCTTTTGCTTAACTTTTCCCCAATTTTTACCATAGACATTCTGCAACTATGAATTTTGCTCAATTTCACCCCGATAACACCAGTTCAACCTCTGCAACAAAAAATCGTTGTGGGTTGACATTTCTGCAACAAATTATTTCCAAACTCCAGTCACGAATTGAGAATTTTAATTTCTAATCTCGCTCCAACTGTCATGGCTTCGCTGTAACTTCAAATTCGACCCATTCAAAGTCTGAATTTGCTAGATCATATGTTAAATCAATAATATCTCACCATTTGGCCGAATTTCTCAATTTTCCCATGAATTTAACAACATAAATTGGGTCTTTTCCCAATTCTGCATCGTTGTTGTTAATTTTTACCATGGATGCTCTGCAACTCAAAATTTGGCCACTTCAAAATAAATCCTCTGTAAAATTTCACTTCACTGAACTTGCTCAGCCCATCTAGGCCCAGTGTTGAAAACTGAAGCTTTGATACCATATTGTAACATCCTCGACCACCCACGCCGAGGCATGCTACACGCAAGAGCACTTTTCTTCTCTCTACAGAACATAATTTAACATACCCAATATTCAACTAAGCTATGCCACATACAATTTTTGAGCTGCATGCAATTAAAATATATACACACAAAACTCTTGCAGAAATATATATGTAAAACGTAAACAAACAAATACATCTGTAAATGAACGGATTCATACTGAAATAACAGTAAACATATACATGCAACATATACAGGAAATACCCATAAATATATAGACAATTATAACCACACATAGGATAAACCCATAAAAATAAACACGTAAATAATAATGCAACATGTAAATTTGTCACACAATTGACACTTATCTTGGTAATAATATCACCAACTGCATGAAAACCTTCCACGGACCTCCCAAATTTAGACCACACTGCTCATCACTCTCAGCAGTGGGTCACCCCCGAGCTGGGACTAAACTCCACCCGGGTAAAGGGATTCCTAACCAGGCTAATGGTTCATAGACAATAGGAAATACTCTGTCACAGGTTCCCACTCAAACTAATAGCCTACAATCCCTCATTCCCCACATGCCTATCCCACCCTAGGAAGTGTGCCCCTTCTCTGCTCAACAGTCCTTCGACTGCCCCACTTCCTTTCCGAGCTTCAACAATAGGCTAGATAGGAAGTCTCAGAGCCTTGTAGCTGTAGCTTAGTACCTTCAGGAAATCAAGTCCTAGCAATTCTCTCACCTTGAGAGAATTCTCACAGGCCCGAAAATCCACCTCTTCAATATCCCACGAGCCTGACAACCCATTTCTTCAGTCCATCTCCCAAGATAACCAGCTACACAAAACAAGTATGGCTATGGATACAGGTTCAGATACAATGATAGGAAAGTCTGGAAGATAGCTCAATGAGTGTGTGAATGCTCATGGATGATTGAATGGATGACTAAATGATGGAAATAATCCATGAAAATGAAATAAGTCCCAATAATATGTATGCATGTCCCCAACTTGACACTTGTCATGTTGGGAGCTACTTTGGCCCACTTGTCCCCATCCTTAGAACTTAGGATAAAATAATTATCCATACTTTATAATTTAAGAAATATTAATATAATATTCCTTTTTTGGCTTAAGCTCCCTAGCTTAGCCCCTTTTCCTTAACTTTTATCCCCCGCCCTTTCCCTAACTAGTGGATTTTAGTCCCCCATACTCTTTTATCGTGGCTGGTCTACACACAACGATATATCTTATATTAATGATGAGACATATACAAAAGTAGGCACACTGGCCTTTAATATCTAGGATCTCTGGCCTAATAATCACAAAAATGGCTCACCAGCCTATAAAACACATCATATACACAAAGGCTCTCCGGCCTGTTGGCAGCCAATTCAATTTTTTTTATTGCCCTATAAGCTGCCTACACCTGTGTCTCCTGAACTTCAAATTGTCGTCGCATTTTTCAAATAGACGATATTTTCATTTCTTGCGACACTTGAAAATTAGTCTCGATTTAGTTTTCACAATTGTAAGCGTGAAAAATCCTCCATCGTTATTTGAACTGTCATGATCTTCTCCTTGATATTCTGAATGGCACTTACCTTTGGTTTATTATTGTGTGGCTAAATGAATTTTCAAACTATGCCTATTTCTACATCTTTGGTTGCATAACTTAAACTGGTAAGGCATTGAGCATATAGATTTATATTGTTTGGGACTTGCTTAGTCAT
>SNQJ01S0039870.1:61781-75340 GCA_010110895.2 Picea sitchensis
TACATCATTGATCAACATGGCGTACATGTGGATCCAACCAAGATCCAATTCATCCGTGACTGGCTAGCCCCAACCACACTCATTGAGCTTCAGAGCTTCTTGGGCCTTGCCAATTTCTACCGCAGGTTCGTTTTGGGATTCTCCCATATTGCATGGGCCCTTCGCCAAATAACCAAGGGTGCTGGTAAGGCAAAATTTGCGTGGGGATGATCCCAACAATAAGCGTTCGTTGATTTGAAGCATCACTTGTGATCATCCCCAGTACTTTCACTACCATACCTACAACAACCATTTGAGATTGAGACATATGCTTCAGGCTATGCTGTGGGCGACGTTCTCACTCAACACGGCCACCCCATGGCCTATCATAGTGAGACACTATCAGATGTTGTCTGTAAGTACCCTACTTATGAAAAATAAATGTAATCCATTGTGAAAGCCTATCGCCAGTGGATAAATTACATTCTTGGGAGGGATATAGTCATCCACACTGATCATAAGCCACTGTAGTTCATGTAGACACAAGAAAAATTGCAGAATGACCACCATCAAAAGTGGTCCGCATACTTGCAACAATTCCACCTCAACATCAAGTATAAAACATGAAGCACCAATCACGTCACTGATTTCCTCAACAGACCACCAGTTGCGAAACTTACCACGGTGCTAGAATCTTGCATCCATGAGACCTCTGGATGGCCCCAACTCTATGAGACAGACCTAGACTTCGCCACCACCTACCAAATGTTGGGTGCAAACGCAGTTGTCGATAATTTCCATCTTCAAGATGGATTGTTGTGTCGTCTGGTCCATATATGTGTGCCATCAAGCGAGCGAGTGAAGCTGACCTGGGAATCTCACTATAGTTGGGTGGCAAGACACTTCGACATTGAAAAGACAGTGGCAATGCTACATAAACATTTTTACTGGCTGAAACTTCTACAGGAGGTCAGCAAGTATATCAGGTTCTGCACTGCCTGCGCTATTGCCAAACCGACCACTAAGAAATAGGGCCTATACACACCTCTTCCTACTCTTGACATGCCATGGGAATCCATCTTAATGGACTACATGTCAGGCCTCCCATCCACCAAGCGGGGAAATGACTATGTTTTTATGGTTTTTGATCTCTTTTCTAAGATGACGATTTTGGTTGCCTGCAAGAAGAACATCAGAGCAGAGGCCACTACCAAGCTGTTATTTGAACGAGTCTGGGTACATTTTGGAATCCCACAAACCATTGTCTCAGATTGGGACAGTCATTTTCTCAGCACATTCTGGTCGAGCCTCTGGTCACTGCTGGACACCAAGCTCACCAAATCCATGACCTTCCACCCCCAGACAGATGGAAAACCAAGGTCGTAAATTGAATGATTGTGCATATCCTTCACATGTATAATTCAAATTACCCTCACACATGGGATGAGAGCCTTCCCTATTTCCAACATAGCTACAACTGAGCCCTGCATAGCTCAAGTGATCACAACCCCTTTCAAGTGGGGTTGGGATTCCAACCATTGGGTCCCATAGATGTTGCACTTCCCCTTGTGGTCACCTCGACCGACTCATCTCCTGCTCCAATTGAATCTGACAAAGCCACCTGGTTCATTGAGTGGATCCAACACATCCGCCAAGAGGTTGAGGATATCCTACAGAATTCCAATGACAATTACAAGCAGTGCCATGATCAACATCGAGTGCCACATAAGTTTCAGGTGGGTGAAAAAGTTTGGTTGCACTTGCAGAAATAATGACTTACAGGACCCCATCGAAATCTTTGACCACTCCGTTATGGGCCATACACCATCACCAAGGCCATGGGGGATAATTATTTTGAGCTCAACATTCCTCCTTTCCTTGGCCTGCACCTAGTGTTCAACGTGGATCTCCTTCGCCCTTATTTCCCACCATTATTGGAAACCTCAGAAGTAGCAGAACAAATGACACCAACAGAGCTCAACCCCAACTGCATACAACAAGCATCCAATGATAATATTATGGACAAACATATCAAGGGCACTCGATAGCAAAGGATCCAACTTTATCGAGTCATCAAAGCAGGGCAACTCTTGCACCAAGGCAAGTGGCTCACACAGGGCCAAATTCAACAGAAATTTCCTCATCTGATGGGGGAAATCAACACAATGGATACCATTTCTTCCTAAGGATGGAGGATTGATCCTGGTGGATATCGGTGGCCACCACCCACCTTTTCCAACTAGCTCAAAACAGTTTTCTGGCAATTTTGGTAATTTACTATTTTTAACAGTTTTTTACTTCCAGAGCCGTTTTGAGCCCCTAAATGATGTTTTTTGGGAAAAGGGGGAGAAATATGGAAGTTCCTTCAACATTTCCCCCAAAATGAATCTCCTTGACGATAATTTTCTAATGATATATCATACACCTAAAACGAAGATTGTATGCAAAAGTTACGACCCCAGGAAGTTGATGTACTAACTTACCCAAATGGGGCCCACATGAATTTTGGCACTTCATCTACTAGGGTTAGGTTTTTGACTGTCTAGGGTTTTTGACATTCTTTTTTATTGTAAAAAAGGCCTTCAGAGCCTCATGGTAATCATCTTCTTGCGAATGAGCGTAGCTGTCACATCTCTTCTTATAGATAAGCCTCCACCATTCCAACAAGCTTGTTTCCGCTGCATTTTACATTTTCAACTTATTTCGTTATTGAATAGAAAACTAGTTTTACTGTATCTCTGTTATTTTTTGTTAAGGACCTGTTAATAATCTTTATTCATTTCGTTCTGTTCATAAAATCCGGATCAATTAACAAATTCACCAAATCTAAGAAAATAGGTTGCAATATCTTCCTTTTCATCCATCTTCAAATTTTGCTCTATTTCGTTGAAGCTTGACCTGCTTAAATTTTGGATCACCTTCATAGATACTCTTGAGTTTGTCTCATACCTCTTTAAAAGTGCTGCAGCCCATCACTTTGCTAGCAATGGTTGGTTCCAATGCTCCTAGAATAACATGTCTGGCTTTTTAATTACAACTCATAAGCTTCTTCTCATTTGGATCGATTGGAGCATTCTTTGGGATTACATAGCCATTTACAACTGAGTACCAAATGTCTACTCCCAAATTTGTTAGGTACATTTTTACTCTATCACTCCAATATGCATAATTGCTTCCATCAAATCATTGAATCCCATTCAAAATGTGCTCATGGTCATCCATCACTGCTCAAGATTTTCCTTCCAGTGGTTAAACTATTCTGAAGGAAACCGACTTTGATACCAATTGTTGGAAATAATGAGAGGGGGGTGAATCTGTATTTAGAGAAATTAGTATTTTTGAAATTGTACTTCAATCAAATCATGTATTCAATTTATATCCAATCAACAATGAAGACTATCTAATGGACAATGAAGAATAGTATAGAGATACACCAATACACCATGCACAATATATAAGAAGTAATCATGTATTATTTTTCAAAGGAAGTAATGAATTCCAAAGGTAGCTACAAATTCCAAATATAAAGGTAGGGATAAGCCTCCAAAAGGAAGATACAATCCTCCAATATCAAGAGAGGGTTTACCTTTCAATCCTTTCCCCTTCCTTCCACCTAAGAATACATGAGAGATAATAAAAAATTACATTAAATTATCACCATCAACCAACCATCACATAGAACCTGATAATGCTTCCTAAGAATTCTTCAACTTCTACAATTCTTCACTTCTTAGAATACTCTGATCCTTTAGATAATATTACTCAATGTATTCTCTGAAAATCCTCCAAGTTTCACTCCTTGAATCCTCCTAGAAAAGGAGTTATAGATAGAATGGTAGACCTTATTCAATTCTGGGTTATTCAGGAGAGAGAACTTGTACATCATGCCCCGTGCTCAATATTAACATTAGAATCTGAAATTCATACAAAGGAAACGTCATCCCGTACTCTTTCCAATACAATTGGTCTCACTTCATTTGGATTCTCTATGAAGACTTTATGACTGTTTTACCCGTAACACCTGTTTATGACTAGCTTAAGGAATAATAAAAAACCCTATCTTCCATAGAGTGCATATCCAAAATTATATAGAATAAAGATCTGAAATTGTTACCACAGGTACCTAGATATGTCGTCTCAATAGCCCACAAATTTCACCATTTGAATCATTCTAGAAAAAAAGTTATAGAAATAATGGTAAGATGACCTGTAAATAACATACCTTAGAACACATCACCAAAATACTTCATCCTCCCTTGAAATTTGACCTTTGTTACTTCATATTTCCTTAGAAATTTGACTTATATCTCCTTGTTCATTAATAAACTTGTGTGTGTTGAAAAATGAATGTATAATGAGATGTATTTATACCCTTTATGTCACTTCCTTTTAACATTAGGGGCGACATGTAGTTTATGCTTCAATTCAAATTGTCATCTTCAAAAAATCATTTCTCCTCAATCGTGAGGATCCACGTGATGTTCCACATACCATTAGAAGAAGAATGACTTATACTATCCATCCATGGGTGTTGTATTTGCATGTGTAATTTCCTTCATGTCTATCTACTTCGATCAACTATGGGGTCCAAAAGGAAATGGCTAGGGTTGACTTCAATGACTATAACTAATGACTAGGGTTGACATCAATGAAAACAACCAATCTTCCAAGAGTTGGAAACTTCATCCTAAAATGAGACCCAAAAAATTCAGCCACAAGGGGAAACCAAATACTGTTGCAACTACACAACATGATTTAGGTTCTGATTCGGGAGATTGAACAAAAATCACAGCCATGGGTTTTCAAGGTAAGGATTCTATTGCAAGTACTAGTTCTTCAAGTAGTAGCCTCAATGAAACTCAACATGAAAAAGAAACAATAAAGTTTTTCCACATAAGGGTTATTTCAAATCATACCAAGATAGATACTCATTTTGATACTGGATCTCAAGGAAACCTCATATCTGAAGACACAGTTAGGAAATTTCATTTGGAAACTAATCCTCATCCTAAACCATATCCTCTAGGTTGGATATGTGACAATTCCAAATTGCATGTGACAAGAAGATGTAAACTTAGATTTTCCATCACTGCAAACTTTATAGATGAGGTAGAGATTGATGTTATTCCATTGGATATTTGTGGTATTGTGTTGGGAGGCCCATATTTATATGATAGGAGAGCCATATTTCATCGTCATGAGAAAAAATATCATTTGTTTAAAAATGGATTTGAGTACATTGTTAGAGCACATACAAAGAAGATGAATTTGTCACTTGTAAATGCTGGACAAATGAAAAGATTAATCAATTCTAGTAAGAAATTTGTACTCTTTATGATCAAACCCAAAGACAATGATGAAAAACAATCTTTCCAAGGTTGTGATGCAAAGTTAAAATATGATTTATATGAGGTTGTTAACCAATATGATGAGATGTTTCAAGAACCAAAAGGATTTCCTCCTAAAAGGGGTATCCAACATGAGATTCAATTGCAACAAGTCTGTCCTCTTCCAAACATTGGTATGTACAGGATGTCAGTCATGGAGAATACTGAAATTAAAACAAAATTCCAAGAGTTTCTTGACAAAGGGGTCATCATGACGAGCACATTTCCATGTGGGTCATAAATTGTTTTATTACCAAATAAAGATGGTACATGGCACATGCGTGTATATTTCAGAGCCTTGAATAAGATTACGGTAAAGAATTGTTATCCTCTTCCTAGAATTGATGATTTGATTGATCAATTGAAAGATGCTAAGTATTTTACTAAGTTGGATTTGAGAAGTGGATATCATCATAATAGGATTGTTGAAGGATACACATGGAAGACAACTTTCAAAATGAAGCAAGGTTTGTTTGAATGGATGGTCATGCCATTTGGGATTTGTAATGCTCCTGCTACATTCATGAGAGTTATGAATGATGTTTTAAGGCCTTTTCTTGATGATTGTGTGATTGTCTACTTGGATGACATATTGATATTTAACAAATCTCGTGAAGAGCATGTTATGCATGTAAAGCAAGTTTTAGATGTCTTGAAGAAATAAAATTTGTTTTTGAAAATGTATAAATGTGAGTTTGGAAAGACCTCACTTGTTTACTTGGGACATATTGTTGGAGGAGGAGAACTGAAAATAGATCCTTCCAAGGTCAAAGTCATTTTGGATTGGCCCAAGCCCAACAATCTGACAGAGGTAAGAAGCTTTTTGGGAGCAACCCAATATTGGAGAAAGTTTATTGCTAACTTCTCTTCAATTACAACTCCATTACATGCAGTGACAAGCATCAAGAAAGTTTTCCAATGGGGAGGAAAGCAACAAAAATATTTTGATGCATTACAGGAGAAGATTAGTTTAGCTCCAGTTCTTTCACTTCCTGATTTGAGACAACCATTTGAGATACAAACAAATGCAAGTAACTATGCAATGGGAGCAGTCTTTTTGCAACATGGTAAGCCCATTTGTTTCCATTCTAAAATTTTTAATGGTTCTATGATTAATTATCCTACATATGATAAGGAGTTGTATGCATTGGTGCAAAGTGTGAAAAAATGGAAACATTATTTGTTGGGAAAGGAAACTATCATTCACATGGATCATAAATCATTTCAATACTTACAATCACAAACAAATCTATAACAAGCAAGGAACTTCAGATGGATGGGTTTCCTACAACAATTAAACTTGGTTATTAGGTATAAGAAGGGCATTTATAACAAAGTTGCTGATATGCTTTCTAGGCTTATTTTTAGTGATTTAGTTATTCTTAAGCATAATTCTACCATGCATGAGAGCTATGTTGAACAATATGCTTTAGATGCTAATTTTAAAGAGCTTTATGAAACTTTGTGTCATTCTAACCAAGTTGAGGAATTGGATTACCATGTGCATGATAAGATTTTGTATCATCTTGGCAAGCTATGTATTCCACAGGGTGAAAGATTCAACATTATAAGGGAAGCACATTCTTCTCTTATTGTTGACCACTTTGGTGTAGGAAATACAGTGGCTAATTTGCAAAGGTATTGCTATTGGCCTAAAATGAATGAAAGTTTTTCAAGATATGTAAGAGGATGTTCTTTATGTGCTACAAGTAAGCCTAGAAATACAAAGTTGGGTTTGTATACTCCACTTCCGATTCCTTCTCGTCCTTGAGAAAACATTTCCATGGACTTTGTAGGAGGTATACCTATGTCAAAAATGAATCATGATTAACTTTATGTTGTGGTTGATCGTTTAAGAAAAATGTGTATTTTGATGCCTTGCAAGAAGCATGTTACAACTGAACAAACAACAAAAATGTTCTTTCATCATGTTTGGGTACATTTTGGGTTTCCCAAATCCATTATTTATGATCGAGATTCTTGATTTATTGGGAAATTTTGGTCAAGCTTATGGGAAATCATGGACACCAAGATAAAAAAGAGCAGGACATTTCATCCACAAACCGATGGTCAAACATAAGTGGTGAATAGAACAATAGTACACATTCTTCGTGGTTATTGCAAAAAACATCCTAAGCTTTGGGATGAGCACCTACACTACATTCAACATTCTTATAACTGACCTAAGCACTCTTCGACTCAAACATCTCAATTTGAGGCATGTTTTGGTTATTTGCAAAAATATCCTTTAGATTTTATCTTTGGAAAGGATATTTCTATTGATGGTCATTCTGACATTGATAGAGCAAAGAAGTTCATTGAACAAATTCAGTTGGTGCATGAAATGGTACAAGAAGAGTTGGAAAAGAGCCAAGCCAAGTACAAGACAAGACATGACGAGAATCATGTTGATCACAATTTCCAAGTTGGATATTAGGTTTGGATTTACATTAGAAAAGAGATGCTTAAAGGAGAAGGTAAAAAACTGAAACCAATTAGATATGGACCTTTCAAGATTCTTGAAAAGATTGGTAACAATGCCTTCCATTTGGATTTGCCTACTTATATGAAAATGTATGCAGTTGTTAATATTGAGAATTTGAGATTGTGTGAGCCTCCTTTGATTGATGATCAAGGTGAGAATTTTCATATTCCTTCAATAGATGACTTCTCGCCATAATATCTTTCAGAATTGCATGAGGCTACAATCCTTGACAAGAAGATGAGAACTTCAAAATGAGGGAATGTGGAATACCTTCATGTTGGTATTAAATGAAAAAATACAAGAAAAGATAGATGAATTGAGGTTGGAAAGGTGAGGGAACTGTACCCTCATCTTCATATTTACCGAAAGTAGTCTTTTGGAGGTCCAAAATCTTCTCAATGGGGAGGAGTGATCCAGGGGATAAAAAAATGCTCAAAAATAAAAGTGCTCATAATTGCTAAAAAATGGATTCATTGCATAGATCTCTCCCTCATGATCCCAATGAAACTTGAACAGGCTTAAAATAAGTTCATATGGATGATATGTTGCGTTCTGTCCACTTTTCCAAACATGCAAAAAAATGCTGACTGTGCAGTTCGTATAGTCCACATGTCAGCTGACCGTATGCCTGACATGGCAATATGATGTGGATAGGTGACGTGATAAGGCACTGATGTGTCAATTTGACTTGGTAGGGTGTGGTGGACCAATCCTGGTCTGACACGCGACATGTTTGTGGTGAATGGAAAGGTTCCATGTGGCACCTTGTCGTTGGTTATTGGTGTAAACTTTTGTTGGAGTCTGCGGGGGTCGAACCCGGGACCTCTGGTGGGAAAAGTCTTGGAAAAGGTCGGGCTACCAACATGCCTGCATTTTGTTTCTTAACATTATACCTTAAACATTATATGCAAGTTTGAATGAACGCTAGCGTGGGAAAAAAAAGAGTTGGGGCTTATCCCCAGCCCTTGGTTACACACTTACAACCTCACCATATGAAATTTGGCATGGAATTTTCCAACGGATAGCCAACAAGGGTGCGGAAATGTAGGTTGATTCCCGACCACATGGGGGGCCACGAGACCACAACCTTTTCCCATTAAGGTGCTAATGGCGCTAACTGTGCGATAATATCACCCATGACCCAAATTGCGTTCAAAGCCAAGTTTTGGGATCGATGAGCTAGGTTTGGTCACTCTAGGTACGTTTTGGTGAGTAGGTACATCAAGCTATTGGGGAGAAAATTCCAGGAAGGGTATTATTCTCATTTTTTGGTCAAACCAGGTGCAGTAAGAGCCCAACTAGGGGTTTTGGACATTATGGATCCATTGAAGCCCTATATTTTTTATTCTGAGCATTGTAAAGAAATTATTTTGAAACTTTGAGCATTAATGAAAATGATCCATTGGAATATGGACCATGAGATGTAGCCCAAGAGAGGGGTGAAATACTTTATCATTTTGTTGTGTTATGTGCGTGTTTATGATGGTTGTTTATGTCTGTTTTGTTTCTCATGTTAAGTAAAAAAAACTCATTAATTTTATGTGTTTGCAACTTGATCCAATTTCCTAAATCACATAACTATTTCACTTGCAAATTTTTGCACAAAAATATTTTTCATTTTCATATCACTTCCCCACGAAGAGTTAAATAAGTTCAGAAGAATCACTAGAGCTTATGCTCAACATATCAGAGCATTACCTTTATCTCCTTTGCTTCCTTGAAGAAAACAAATAAGAATACCAGTTGTTGACACCCCTAACGAGGTATTCGTTCAAACGGTATAATACCTGACACATTTTTCCCTCTCAGAGATCGAACAAATATGATACCCGAAACACCAGCTGGTAACTACTCTGAACCTGAATATTCTGAATATGAAGATGAAGCGTCCAACTATGATTGCTCAGGTTCTGAATCAGAAGACATGGGGGATAATAATGATAAATATGGAGAGGGGAGAGATCAACCTCAAGATAACCAATGATGGTTTTCAAGAAATGCTTTGGAAATTCCAGGATGGATGCATAACCTACCCATACATCCATAAATGCTACTTCCCAAATTTGATCCTGAAACCTATGGATTGCCTGAAGATCATATTAAGAAGTTCATATTAGCCAATAGGTTGATGAATGTACAACATGAATATGTGGTGTGTATAATATTCCCTTATACCTTTGAAAATTCAGCTTCAACCTGGTATTTCAACCTACCGGTTGGTTCCATAACTAGATGGACTAAGTTTCAAAAGGATTTCTTGGACAAATTTGCTGAAGAAACTACTATAGGAGACTTAATGGCTGGACTTTTCACCACCACTATGAATCCAAAAGAAAAGGTCAAATATTTCAACCAAAGGTTCACCACCATTTTGAAAAAATTTCAACCTAAGGCTAGACCTGCTCTAGAGCTACAGATTGAAGTATACGCTAGTTCTCTCTCAGAGTCTATTTCTATGTTTGTAAAAAGGGCCGCCAAGAATACCCTAACAAAAATTTTCGAGGAAGCTAAAATGATTGAGTTCCAAATGAAAGGATGAAAATAAGGTCAGATCTCACTAATAAATAAATAAACCCAACCTGCACCCAAGAGGGGAATTTCATTGACTAGACCCCCAGGAAAACAAACAAGACAAGGCCTCGAAAAAGAGGGATGGGACATAGAAAACCTACAACGATTGATAAAAAAACTTTCCAACGAGATTGTAGATATGAAAAGAAGTGTTGGGGAAGGAAACTAAAATCAAAGACCTTATAAACCATGTTTAAAAATAAGCCCACCCTTCAAAACTATAGAACCTCCCCCAGCCAACGTAAACGTCGACTAAGGGAATGTATTATTTGACTCTTTCTGTACATATCACCAAGAAAAAAATTCAGAAAGGGATAGCCCTAAATGGTTTCATTCTATGAATCTAATGGCTAATTGATTCCTAGATGATTTTTCTATAACCAAACAACCCAATAGCTTAACAATAAATGTCATCGATCAAGAAATTTAAGAGACACCGGAGGAGACAACCATGTTGTTATGGTATTCCAACCACCTGATTCCTTTCAACGATGCCACTGAAGTGAAGGGACCCCCCATAGAATTTCTAGTTGTACAAACGTGAAGTAAAAGTAAACCGATCCAAAGTAACCCCACCACTACTCAGTTATCTAGAGGGAATCCAACGACCGATCACCCAAACTGCTATTTTCTTCCCAAAGAAACCCCACAAACATACACACATGGGAAGCATCTAAGCTAGACTATAATGTAGTAGAAGATTTTAAGAAGATGAAGGTTAATGTGTTTGTCATGGACATGTGTAAGATCCCTCAACAAAAGGATTTTTTGGTATAGGCCTTAAAATTAATAGATACCCAAATAACAAGCACTGGTCAAAGTGACGTCCTATCTCCCATAGATTTAACAAATAAGCTAAGTGAGAATGGTTGTTCTTTAGACAAAAGAGGAAGGCCTTTTGTTTCTCCTTTCCTCTTGACATTTGAGGTTTTTAACATAAATCTACATAATTTCCTAGTTGATTTAGGATCATCTTCAAATGTCATGCCATTGTCAATCTGCAAGAAATTGAACACAACCCCACTCAAAATTGATAAACACGTTATAAAACTAGATAAGACTTAGGTAAAGGTCATTGAAGAGCTAAAATATGTCATGATCAAAATTTCTACACACCCCAAATTTGTTCAAGTAATTGACATAATTGTGGTAGACATCCTAGAGGCTTATGAAATGCTACTTAGCCGAGACTGGTCTGAGAAATTAAATGGATACTTTAGTATCGACTGGGATCACCTCTGGTTTCCATTAAAAGGACATCTAAAAATGATCAAGATCGATAGAGAAAGATACCTCAAACATACTGTCACTGATTTAGAGACCCTAAATGAACCCTTGTCAACAAATTTCCCTGTGTTAGGAAACTACTCTTGTGATTCTGATTTTGATAATTTCTCCCCTCACGTGTTTGGAATACCTCCCACACAAAAATCCAAAATTATTTTTCATATAGACTTACTAGCATCTGCAGGAGAGAGCATCCTATTTCAGGATTCTTCGATAGGAGTAGCATACAAAGAGGTTGAAATTGAAAAAATAACTAGACATGAAAAAGTCAGAAATTCTCCTCCCCAAATTTGGACGTTGTACTTTGATGGCTATAAATCGCAAGAAGGGTTGGGATCAGGATGCATCCTCATTGACCCAAAGTGGAAACAAAAATTCTTATCCTACAGATTAGAATTCAAATGCACTAATAACACTGTTGAATATGAAGCTCTAGTCTAGGGACTAAATAAAGCCATCGACTTAAACATCAAGGAATTGAAATTTTTTGGAGACTATGAGATTATCGTTAGAGAAGTGAAGAATACTATCCATTGCAATTCACCTGACTTAATAAATTACTAGCAATAGGTACACAGACTAATAAACAATTTTGAGGCCTTCAACATTACTGTTGTTCCCAGGATAAAAAATACCCTTGCTGATGCTCTAGCCAATGCAACGTCAATATTATCTCCTTTAGAAGATTATGAAGCCTCAATGTTTGCAGTAGAAATTAACTACAAACCATCGATACCTAACAACATTTCTAACTGGAAAGTCTTTGAAGGGGATGAACATATTTTATATTTCCTGACTAATCAGGAGAATTTTAAGGATTTGGCAATTGACAAACCAAAGAAGGGAAAGATCAAATATCCACAAACAAAAGAAGGGAATATATCACTCTGATGACAAACCAAAGTTTCACACGATACCAAAAGGAGTGGCCAATTTGGATAACCGTTTCGACCTAAGGGAAAGATTTAGAGGACCAAAGAATGAAAAAACAAGGAACTCATTTCCTATATACAAAATTATAAACCTAGGAACCCCAGAGAACCCCAAGAGTGTAATTTTGGGTAAGACAATGTCCAAATAAGACAAGAAATCTTATCTTAAACTATTTAAATAATATCAAGATATCATTCCTTAGTCCTATCGAGAATTGAAAACTTATGATACTCGCATTATCCAACACACAATCCCATTAAAATCTGGAGTAAAACCCTTCCAACAAAATCTTAGGAAGTACCACCCATCTCTGGAACCTCTGATGTATCAAGAGCTGAAGAAATTGTTAGATGCCAAGATTATATTTTAGGTAAGACACTCTGCTTGGGTAGCCAATCTGGTTCCTATCAGAAACAAGTCTAGGGAGATCTGTCTATGTGTGGATTTCATAAAACTTAATAGATCATTGGAAAAAGATAACTACCTAGTCTTGCCCATGGAACAACTCCTACAGATAGTATCCGAGTCTGAAATTTTTTCCCTCCTAGACGGTTTCTTGGGATATAACCAGGTCCTGGTTTCAGAAGATGATCGATTAAAAACTACCTTCCGGACTAAGTGGGGAATCTTTTCTTATAAATGCATGCCCTTTAGGTTGATTAACGCAGCAGGAAACTTCTAGAGGGCCATGTATGTATATTTTTGGGGATTGATTAACAAGTGTGTGGTAGCCTATTTAGATGACGTAACGATATACTCAAAAAACAAGGAAGGCCACATTCAACATTTGAATCAGATCTTTGAAAGGTGTAGGAAATATGGAATATATTTGAACCCTAAGAAAAAAATCTTTGGTGTAGAGGAAGGGAAATTATTAGGTCATATTATATATCAAGGGGGAATTAGCATCGACCATG
>SNQJ01S0039870.1:75390-106029 GCA_010110895.2 Picea sitchensis
ATTCAACATTTGAATCAGATCTTTGAAAGGTGTAGGAAATATGGAATATATTTGAACCCTAAGAAAAAAATCTTTGGTGTAGAGGAAGGGAAATTATTAGGTCATATTATATATCAAGGGGGAATTAGCATCGACCATGAACATATAAAAGTGATAGCTCAACTCCCCTTTCCGTACAATAAAAAGGCCATGCAATCCTTCTTTGGGAAAATCAATTTTGTGAGAAAATTTACTCTTGACTTCGATGAAATGGTTAAACCTTTACAAAAAATGATTCACAAAGATGCATATTTTAAATGGGATGAAGAAAGGAAAGGAACTTTCAACAAAATAAAAAATGCAATATGCCAAGCACCAGTTCTATGAATCCTTGATTTCAGTAAATATTTTTTTTCCTTTATACCTTTGCTTCTCACCAATCCTTGGCTGTGATACTTACCTAGAAGGATGATGAAAAAAATGAGGCACTAGTATAATTTATGAGCACTAACCTTCAAGGAGTAAAACTGAACTATCTGACTATAGACAAATAAGCTTACACAGTTTATAAAGAGGTCAAACATTTCATATCCTATATCCTAAAGAATCACACTAAAGTGATAGTGCCTCACCCCAAAGTCGGATCTCTGTTCATGCAACAAGAGATGGGAGAAAGAAGGGGAAATTGGATGGCAGTCATTCAGGAATTTGATATAGACATAAAACCTGCCAAAATAGTCAAGGGTCAAGGATTGTGTACATTGGATGCTAAGGCCCAAGATCTAATCAACGCAGAAGACTCCGGTTGGGAAAATGACTTGTCATTATGGTGCAATGAATCCTTATACATTCCTCACGAGAAAACATCTTGGTACATAAATCTATCTTATCTCCTACACCATTGAACCTGTCCAGAAAACATTAACCCTAGAGAAAGGAGAGCTCTCAGGTTAAATTCTGCTCAATATCACCTAAAATATTTTGTGCTTTTCCGCATAAACTATGATGGAGTACTCCTTCGATTTCTTGAACATGATGATGCAGAAAAGGTACTGAGAGAACTCCATGACTACCCAACAGGTGGAAATTTTATGAGAGAAACCACGACTTACAAAATATTAAGGGATGGTTATTATTGACCTACTCTGTTCAGGGATGCTCATGCATATGCCAGGAAATGTAAATATTTTCAAGTTAGTGCCGATAGAGAAAAGAGGGAAGCCATTCCACTCTAGCCGGTGACCGTATCCAGACCGTTCGAACAATGGGGAATAGACGTAATAGGATAAATTACTCCCAATTCTCCGAAACAACATAAATATATATTGACTACTACAGATTATTTTATGATATGGATGGAGGATATCCCTCTCATGCATGTTAATGAAAAGGTAGTGATCCAATTTTTAGAACAACAACTAAGAATGAGGTTTGGGATGCCCTCTGTTCTCATTTTTGACAATGCTGTCTACTTGTCTTCCATGATCTTGACATAATTATCCCTTGACAAGGGGATCATAATAAGATATTATGAAAACTACTATCCGCAAGGGAATGGGGTAGCAGATTCAAATAATAAAAACCAGGTGAGAATTAAAAAAAATAATTGTTGAAAATTAGAGGAATTGGCATAATTTGATTCATAATTACCTATGGGACGATAGAGTAACACCTACAGAAGCCATAGGAAACTCTTTGTACTTTCTGGTATATGGGAAAGAAGCCATTCTTCCAAATGGATTGTATTTTCCATCTTTACATCTTGCCCATGAATCAAGAGGTCAACCCTCATCTTCTCTACAACAAAGGATTGATACCCTTCTCATGATGGATGAAGAAATAGAAAAGGCTAAAGTTAAGTTCACCACTCATCAATAGGTAGTTAAAAGATGGTTCGACAAAGATAAGGCTAATTAATTTTTTTTTGAAGTAGGAGACCTAGTCTTGAAGTGGGATAAAGAAAATGAGTCCAAAGGAAAACAATCAGAGTTCCAAAATCTATGGCTCAAACCTTTTCAGGTGGAAAAAAATATTGGGGCAGGCACATACCAATTGCAGAATATGAGGGGGGAATTTGACACCCTCCCGGTGAATGGTCAGGCCTTAAAACAATACTTCTCCTAATATATATATATATCTTGATTCTTTGTTTGAGTTTTTTTTTATTTTTTATTTTTTATTTTTTCAGCATACGTTTTGATTAGGACAAGTATGTGGGTTTAAGGAAGACCATTTTTGAAATCCTGTTTCATTTTTTTCTTTCACATGTTATTTTCTTTTAATTAAGTTTTGTTTTGAAAAACAATGGTTGACTTTAATGGATACGGTGAAGCAGACTCTTCTCTTGACCTACACTTATATGCAATATAAGAGACGCTAGGCAAACACAAATTTAAAAAAAATCATATTTGTCTTTGTAAGAATATTACTTGGGGAAGCGATGAAATATCTTCCTAGTGGCCTGGTAGAGATAAAGGGAAATATGGATATCTAGAAAGAATCACATGTACCTATAGACATAGTGAGGGAAAGCTCCACCTTCATAGTTTCATCTTGTCAAAAAAAAAATATCCTCCTCTCTGACTCACTCTTGGTTTTTAGGCCAGAAAAAGATGATCCATAAAAACAGTGTAAAGTCCGAGAGGGTATGCAGATAACTCTGCCAAGGCTATGGATGATTTCTGGCAGATGAGAAAGTTCTGTGATGTCGAGGCGACTCCATCGGGGCTATGGATGCTTACTGATAACAAAGAAACACTGTAAGAAAGGAATGATATCTAAATGGCCTCACACCAATAGACGACCTACCCAACTCTTGTCTAGAAATGACATGAATTTTGGTTAATAAGAAAGGGGATGAAAAATATAACCCCATAGGTGGATCCAGATTCACGAACCTGGGAACTTTTTTACACATTGATAAAAAAGGTTTTGTTGAAAATAATAGAATAAATCCACATGGTTTCTTGACCAATTTGCACAAGCTAAGCACATGGGAAGGAGAAGAGATTTTGTTTTCTCCCAGAGAATCACAATTTCTTGAGCACTCAACACACCCTAAAAGTCTTTGTGAATTTTTTTCTTTTGGGTACCACTTTGTCATTTCTGAATGGAGTCAGTTTTGTAGGGGAAATTGGATTTTTTCTGATTTTTCATTTGATCATCGATCACATTTAGTTTGGTTCGAGTTTTGTTGATAGATGGACCCTTCTCTCTAAGTAAGCATGACATAAAGACTAAACACACAGTTAAAAAATGTTTTATAAAAGGATCGTGCACCAATCGACGATCCTGGCCCGCGAAAAAGGTTCTCTAAAAAATAGACTATGTATCGTTGACATCGACAAAACCCAAAAGATAAACTGTCAACTAGGAAACAACAATCATCGATCGTCGATCATCAATATATCGTTGACATCAGAAAAATGGGAGAAAGGGTTTGCCAAAAAAATGTATGCTTAAGGAAAATCACCGACGTGGAAAATAAACGTTCTCATGCCAAAAAGGTCAAATCAACCGTCACGTGTTTTTCCACGTGGATAGTTCACATTTCTCGGTCATCACCCATATCATATTTTGATGTTCCCCATGTCATGAAAGTACTTCCATGTCTATTTTTCCACGTCAGCGCTGTACGTCATTTTGGGTCAGCATCATAACTTTTTCCTAGAGGCACCAACAACACAACGTTAAAGAAAATCTTCCAACACCGATGCACTCATCAACTACCAACAAATTGTTTGAACATTGAATTTTTGATTTTAGTTCATACCTTTATCCACTGACACCGACAACCCTGGTGGATTTGTGATCCTTCTTATCCTTGATACCGATCATGCTAGTTTCGTTGGAGTGCGAAAACGCTTGGTAATTTGAGGAGATACCTCTATCTAAGTGAATAATGAGGTATGTGATTTGTTAGAACAATTAATAGCTTCACGTGACCAATACCATGATGTAGTGCACCGATCAACTTTAAAAATTTGAATTCACCGATGAACTCTAAAAGCAACACGCTCCTGTGCCGCGAGCATGCGTTGCATTTAATCCTAAGCATGGTGTGGATTATATTATAGATTGTATAGATAATATATGTACTCCTGAATTTAAGACTCGATGTGACAAGGTAGGTATGTTTTAAATTTTCAAAGTTTGTGTCGAAGCACGATATTCCATTTGAAAATCACTGATCTCCCAAGCAGATGAAGGCGTAAGAGAGAGAATCAAAGAGGTAATAGGTCATTGTGCCACTTCAATTACCAGTAATCCTAGTTTTTTCCTGTAAGGAAGAGGTAATCATGACCTTTACTGTTTACATTTTATGATTTCTTCTAATAACACCTATCGAAGTTGGATCACAACTTATTATTCTGTTTTGTGTAGGAGAATGCCTCCATGAAATCTGACTACCAGACGCTCACCAAGAATGCCCAAAATGAAATAATTAGAGATCGATGAAGGGTCGATACCGGTGAATGCAAGAGAACTTGATTTTTTTTTAAAAACAGAGTCAGTCACCGAACTTACACTAAGAAACAATTTACCCAACCTCCAACATTCGGAGACATAAAGGCGATCACTGGATCTAAAGAAATGCTCCCACATCGGGGGAATATTTAAAAAAAAATCAAACATGAAGTTTACCCAAAATTTACACCTCACAACGACCTAGACGTCAAGATATTAGATGACCAAGTTTTCCCGAACATTAGGCCATCATATCTTCATATGGTGGCCTGCCGAACCCCAGTTCTTCCCTGCATCAAAACCCTATGATGGATAATTGACCACACAGATGTGATGAAATGCATGGTCAATAATGAGGAGGGAGAATGTGTTGGTGTATTTCTTCCAGTAGAGGTAATAAAATACTACAAACTCAGAGACCCAGAGGAGAGACTGAATACAAAATTTGTGGTCAGGTTTTATGAGTTCCATGACACTAGCAGGTTACTGGCCTCATGGTGGAAATAAGATAGGAAATTAAAAAACATGAGAAATGGTTGGTACAACACGATACACCTCATAGAGCCTTATATGTATTTGATGGGTTTAATCTGCCGATTGTATGGGGAAAAATATTTCTCAAAGTTTTTAGAAGCCTGGATTCCCTTAGTATACACCGTGGAAATCTCTGGGAGCAGTTTCAATTGGGGAGCCATCATTTCCAAATAGCAGAGTATCAACATCCTACAGGTCCATACACCAAATTATGGAGAAACATCAATTTTCCACATGGCATCGTATATGTTGGACGTAATCTGCACGACAAACATTTTGGCAGGTATGAATTTAAGATGGCATGTTGCTGAGTTACCTGTGCATGTTTATTTCATCATTTTGTGGGAAAATAGGTACACAAATCTTTATGCCATGATATGTGATGAGTTTATAGCAAGAGTGCACTTTATTATATTTAGAAAATAATTCCCAAGGCTCTCAAGGGAAACCAAAAAGATGATATCCAAGGTTGGCCACTGGTATTTTTAAGAAACAAGCACTTATATCAGAGTGTTCGAGGCTACTGGGGCACCACACATGCTCCCCGTTCATGTCCCAGACCGTCTCTTATTGGAATAAATATGCTACTAGAACATCTTACAAGGCTATAACACTTCTCTAGTGAAGGACAAGAAGAGGGCGTTCATACCCTACAATTTTCATATTGGGTTTTATATGGTTAAATACATTGTGCATGTGAAACAAGAAGGATTGAGTCAACTTGAGTATGGGTTCCCTATAGGCCATTTTCGTAAGCATGATCCAAAAGGCCTGATACTACAACATGCGTCACATGTTTCCTCATGTTGGCCATATGCTCATGATAGCTTCGAAGATGAGATCTTTACCGAGGGCACCCAAGACTGGGAGGAAGTGATCCATAGAAGGGATAACCCTAATATGATGAAATTCAAATAAATGACCATGAATGAACAAGTTGAGACAATAGAGAACACAACTCAAGAATCCCTTAGGGTAAGAGAAGAAAACAGAGCAGCAAAAGCGATAGAGGCATGAAGAAGGGGGATATTTTTACTAGAAGAATTCGAGAGAGCTATGAAAAGATTAGGGGAACATCCCCCACTTAACCCTTTGATAGGACCCTTGAGGATTACCCTGACCGATATAAGTGATCATGAGGAAGAGATAAAGGGATCAAAGATGATTCCACCAGAAAAGACTGTTGACCAAGAAAACACTAGCCCCATATCACCACAGGCAGGATCGTTGATGACTACAACAAACCAGCTAAGGTCAGTGAGAGCATCAAGTGGGACGGGTATTCCTACTATCCTCATAGATTTAATCACCATATATGACAATGAGGAAGGGTCAAAAGCCTCACACATAACCCTGGTGCCAATCACATAGGAGGAGGAACTAGGGGAAACATCTACTCCAACTTCCGATGATTTGGTTCCAAATCCCCAAGAAGGTGACCTGGAATATAGGAACACTCTTGACAATATATTTATCAATCAACTGGGAACATAGCCTCATGATGACAACTCTAAGAATGATTTGAATACAGGTGAACAAGAAGAAGGAATGGGGAAGCCATAAATCAACATCCCAATGACCAAACTCTCAACTAATATCAATCCTTCTCCTACTTCCCCATCTAGGATAAAGACTTCTTCAGTCGACAAGGACCAATAGAAGGCCAAGTCACCAGAATATACATGAATTTACCCTGCTAGGGAACTAAGATAACCTAGCATCGAACACCTCTATACAGTGGGAAGCCTAGGAAATACTCTATCCTGGGGAGATCAATAGATTCCTAAACCAGTAGATGAAGTCGTTGATATACAAGCAATTGCTTATGACAGGAAAAGGAAAGATGTGATGAGAAGAATAATCAAGAAAAGGAAGCTCACGCTCGATAACACATTTTTCATAACCAGAGAGGAGATGCTGTTTGACACAGAAAGTGATCAGATGAATGAGCTAATCAGAGCAGGGATGGCCATAATTGATGCCGATTTAGAAAGGGAAAAAAGGGATGAAAGGGAGGTAGCCTCCATGAAGAAATAACTATACCATCTGCGACATCAAGCAGAGTATTACCAAAATTCAACACAGGTGGTGGTACTCTTGAAGTGTGAGTTCTGAGAGATGTATGCACAATTCACAAGGGAGAGAGACCTCTTCACTGCTCGCATAGATGATTTCCAAGAAGATACCCTCATGGGGTTGGAAACCTGTAAAGACATGCAATGATGGTATGAGAAGGCACATAAAGCCTTAGAATAAATAGCCTACATCAACAAAGTATAGAATGGATGAGGTACATAAGAGCATGGCATATGAGTGCTGATGGTAAATAACATCACTTGAATAAGGAAGGAAACTGAACAATGGGTAAGCATGGTCCAGGAACCCCAACGGAAAATGCAGGAAAGATGGGAAGAGTGTGAGAAAAGTTGGGAGAAAATTAGTTAGGAAATGAGGAATATCGACTTGTTAGAGTTTGGTCCACCAGAGGACTTTGTTGATTTACGTGACATAGTTAAGAAACATGAAGAGAAAGACCAGGTATGTGAAATGGAGATTTCTTAGATTTCAAACATTATCCCACGTCAAGTGAAGAGGTTTATGGAGCCTATGATTAAGGCTCTCGCATTATTACAACGCTTGAGTGTAAAATTAATCAAGTACAAAGAACGAGTAATTGAGATGAAGGAGGTCCTCTCTTCTTCGATGGATCAACACAGGTTCTCATATGATAATACATGTGAAGGTCTCTTCTGCAGATGGTCAGAGTATGAGAGGAACAATCCACTTCAGTAAAATGAACATATGATCTAAAGCGAAGCAAAAGAGAATAGATAGATAAAGTCTGCCATGTGTCATTTTCTTGACTTAACAAAACTTTAGTAGCTATTTTTAGTTTAGTTATTTTTATAAATAAGGGCATCGACCTTGTGCACAAGGTCGATGGTTTTGGAGAGATTTTTTTTTTTCTGGAATATTGTAAGAGAATTATTTATGTGCACATTACTTTAATTAAGAAGTTCTGTTTAGAACCAAAGACACTTCTTTCATCTGAGGCACAAATGTGATTGGACCGAGGGGTATTATCTCTGTCTTCGAATTCAATATTTGCTACTATATTGAGTAAGAGTTGTTGTATCTTTTATTTAAGTTATCTTATAATGCTACGGCAATTCTTTTATTCTAGTTGGTGAATATAAATCGATTGTATTAACATGTGATTGATAATAGAGCATTGAAAATTAATTTTCCTGCACTAACTTCTTGTCACTTATATATTTTCTTTCCGTAACTGTTATCTTAGACGACGTTGAATGTCTACAATTCAAAATGGTATTATTGCTAGTTTGAAGTAGGTTAGATCTTCTTCGTCTGAATGCTAAGGTATAAAGGTTATCCCAAAACCCAAATTTCTTCAACATATATTAACTTCCCTCTTCCATTTAGTTTAATCTCCATATTTATTTTGTTACAAATGTTAGAAAAGAACCAAAGAGAGAACTTGATAGCCTGAGGAAAGGTTTCACAAAAAATACATATCTATCAGTCACAATTAAAGCCCATCGATAATTTCATCCAGATCAAAAATCTGAAGAACCTTACCACTCATCAAACACTTACGAGTCTAATTGGGTCTCTTAAGCAGGTTTGGTTCCTACTGTTGAGTTAAAGGGATCTCAGACCCCTCAACATACCCTAACAATTGTGAACTCATGAACTATATCGAAAAGTTGGATCCCATTTATACCATATCATCTCGAGAATTCTATATTGTTACCTTAGAACAACTTAAACAAAGAAAACAAAAGGTTGCTAGGATGGATAGATTATAAATTTTGAATAAAATGAATGAGGAATCTAGGGAAAATCTTAGAAAGAAAGAGTACTTACAATATTGTAGAAGAAATAAGGCACCTATGACTTCTCCTAGTGATACCAAACCTCCTCAGAAATGGACATGATGCCCTTTTCCATTGGATACTAATGTTTCCCCTCCACCAACTTTTCATAAGACTGATGATATATATTTAAATATTGATTTGACTAGTGTCTTGGAAAATATTAACATACACATCCCTCTTACTGAAATTATGAATATTCCTTCTCTAAGGGATAAGGTCAAGAAATTAATAATTATCCAAGATGAATATGTGGATCCTCCTGTAGTATTACAAGCTATGCATTATGATAATAGAAATGGAGGATATGCACCTTTTTTCATATATTTGGTAGTAAATAACCTATTTCTTCATAATTGTATGTATAATTATAGGGATTTTACCAATGTGATGTCTTTAAAGGTCATGGATCAATTGTGCTTGAAAATCTAGAAAGTGGGTTACAACTTCAGGAGGAAGCCTTCAAATGGATTTATCTTATGCTACTATCCCAACTCCTTATGGAACCTTCTTCATGACCCTTTATAGGAATCCTATTGTGAAATATCAAGTTGAAGGCCCTCAAGATCCCATGAATGAGGTAGTTATTATTGGCGAGGAAGATGGTAACTTTTGTGTTGCTACAAACATGAGAGTGTTGATTGAAGAAGACATTGCAGAAGTTACTGGTACCCTTAGTAAACCATGACTATTTGTATGACCTTTCCACTTTTCCTTTTAAATTTGATGATATTGATGATATAGTTTTACCAAAAGGAAAGAATTATGGAAACCAACTTATGAAGTATGACCATAAATATCTAGGGTTTGTTATGTTCCTAAATTAAGGTAATGAAGAAGCCTTAAATTTGTGTGAAGATGAAAAAAAGAAAATTGCCTTGATCAAGTCTAATATCCCTACTTTAGATCAAGAAAATACAACTCAATATGGTGAAGTGGAATTTGATCATAAAGCAAGGAAAATGGACTTCAAAGATGGTGACGTTGTTTTTTTGTGGGACAAGACAAAAGAGAAGAGAGGTGTGCATACAAAGTTTGATAATTTGTGGCTTGGCCCTTGAAATATTGAGAAAAAGGTATGGAACTAATTCCTTCTATTTTACCACACCTTAGGGAAGGAAGTTTCCCTTACTTATTAATGGATCCCTTCAAAAACCATACTATGAAGAAGGAACTTGAATTCTCTGTTAGTTTAGAATAACATGTTATTAGGTCATGTTGTGTGATTGAATATTTATTGTACTTTATTTTGATTGATGTTAGTTGTTGATTTAGACTATTCATTCATGATGGCTTAGCTTATACATGTTTAAAATAAATAAATAAAAAATAAATAAAAAATAAAAAAAATCATATATGATTAAAATGAAAATATATTTTCTTGAATTTATTTTATACCTTTCATATACCAGGGTGGATCGTATCCCCCTTCTCTTTTGTTATTGATATTCTTATGTTAGAATGTAGAAGGAAAGTTTTAGAATGATGCAGTAGTGCAGGTTTTGGAGTACCATATATACTAAGGTTCCCATGCTCTCTATGGTGAACACATGTCCCCATATTCGAGTCAGATGTTACTCCCTCTCACCTAGGGGTAACTATAGGAGATCATTCTTCATGATCCACATTGTATATAGTGGTCCTAGAAATGATGACCAACATTATCCACATGAGGTATGTCAACCATTGCTTCATACAAAGTTTTTACATTTAATGTATTGGTAATTGGAGTAAGGATCATGGGATGAAGTCAGATAATGAATCATTATGCTTGGAAGTTATTCTCTTTGCCTTGTTTCACCTTGGTGGCCATCATATGTATTATAGTCAAGTGTTGTCACTCCTTTGGAAAATAGGTGTTACTAGGAGGCCTTGATAGGGGTAACATACCCGTGCCTTTCCATACATAAAAATTCCCATATATTTACCTTTCATTGTCCTATATTTTGGAATTGGTTGTTACATGTATCCAAAAAAGGTTTATACTTCATTCTCATTTAAAAATAAGGGGCTTGAATGCCCAAGGTTGATGTAACTATAAAAAATATATAGAAAGAGCATGTAATAAATTTAAAATACAAAAGAAAAATAAAAGGATATGAATGATAAATAAAAATACAAGTAAGCTTGAGACCCTCTTGCTATGAGGCCATCAATACAAGTAATAATGCATGGATGCATATATAAAGAAAGGAATTAATTGAATCATCTCGACCCCTGATGCAATAAAATGAATAAACTTAAAGAAGGGGATTGCAAAGAAAATCAATAAATATATAAAAATATATATAAGGGGTGGAAATAAATAATGTTGAGGAAAGGGTAACTCAATGCCTTACGCACTCCCTCTACAAAGGTTCTCATGGAGATGAAAATCACACATGGCCTGGCATGTTAATGACACCATGACCATGAAGTAAACCCCAATTCATACCATTCACTCACACTTACACTTTGATGGGTTTCTTGGGAAATACTCCTCTACTTGGGTACTAACACACCTAATAGGGTTCTATGATGGTCCTCCTGTACTTAAACTTGGAAAATTGTATAAAGTCATAAGCTAGTGTGAAGTTTGGAGAAGATACATAATGTGATCTACTTACGTGGATTTAACATTAAAATGTGACTCACTTTTTATGTTATAATGAATCTTCTATCCATGATGGTTGTTCTCACTTGATTCTTTGAGCCCATGCTTGATGATGATACATACTTGGACTTGGTCCTTTGGATAAAATTGCTAATGCTTCTCCCACACTTCATGGAGGATGTTGGAGCCATGATGATGAGATTTGGACCATATGATGACTTGAAACACCTCGTGATACCATCCATCACACCTTGGACCATGGACGTTGCACCTTGGAGGTAGGATGTTACATACATGAGCTTGACATGTCACTTGGAGAGAGCATGGATCTGTTGTTGATGTTGCACCCCCCTTGAGGAAATTGAGGCTTGGATTGATGAAATGGAATTTGATGATGATAGTATACGTCGTTGGAGGGGTCATGGAGCCCTTTTCTTTGACGACTTCATGATTTTGGTGGAGGAGGTTTCACATGTGATGAGATGTTGCACTTGAGTATGATGTGACACTTGCTTTATCTGACCTAACACATTTGATGATGATTTAGCACCTTTTGATGAGGATACATGTAATATCCCCACTATAATCCCCAATTTAATTAATGCTTATGTAGATATAATGTGTGGCTAGAGTCAAAACGATGTAATATGTGAATTGTATCTCTATGTTTTAATAATAAAACATGATGCCAACTGCTAAGGGGACATGGACAAGAGATGGAGGTTGAATTAATCCACAAGATAGGGAATTTTCTAGGATAATGGCCAAGAGGGGTCAAAAGGGGAAATACCCATGCATATTAATTTAACCCATTTTCCTAAACCTGCTAATTGTATATGAACCTTCCAATTTTTGATTGAGTGTTTCCAAAGACAATCGTTGAATACATGTAAGAGGATGGTTGTGAGTGGTCACATCCCAGAGTTATTGGGCACATGGGGGTTGAGTACAATCATCTTGGGGAAGAGTGTAAGTCAATAAAGACAAGCCAAAGGTAGGAAATTCGTATGGGTTGGGACAACAAGTTTTACTGAGAAAAGTTTGTGCATCAGAAATGAGGAGAGAGAAAGAAACAAATCTTGAATCTAGTGCAACCATGGAGGGAGAATTTCAGAGCAAGATGGAACATATTTGGAGCATTTTGGAGTTGAAGATTGAAGAACCAGGTTGTTAGGCCTAAAGAGTGAACTCCAGAGTGAGTTTCACTGTAAAAAAAAGTGTTTGTTGTTGGTTTGCTGGTAGTTTTCCTAGCAACAAGTTCCATTGAGTTCCCAATTGAGAGATTCCTAGCTACCTATGCAAGAGAGACCCTGATAAATGAATGAGACATTCCTTGGGTTGTTAGGATATTTAGACACTTAGGAGTTAGTTAAGATCTACTTGGTCTAATGTGTCGTTAGGTAAACGTGTGTTTTTTAGTGTGTTTCTTTAGTATGCATTTGTAGTTAGGAAATCTGATGGTCACGATATGTTCCCAACATAGAGTGATCAAACGATTCATATTCTCCTCGAAATTAATGACCATTGATCCATGGATTAACACCCGATTGGTCCATTATCTCTATTTAAAGAGCATGGATGGTCATTTTCCGATGATCGATTTTGAGAAACTCTCTTGTAAAATATCTCTGTAATCTTTTTCTTTTGCATTAATAAACTGCTTCAAGTGGCCACATTGGCCGGGTTTGTGGATGTTTCCTCGTAGGGGTTTTACCACGTCAAAAAATCGGTGTGTTGATATTTGATCTGGTTGTGTGAGAGGTTACTGAAGGTGTTCGTACTCTTTTGGAATACTTGTGTTGTTGAACATGGTATCAGAGCTTGTTTGAAGACCCGCTCCTATTGTAGATCGAGATCGTGAAGCCGAGTTGCCTCATCTCCATTTTATTCAATTTTAGTACATTTATGGGATGTGAGGACTGTTCCATTACGTCCAAAGCGCTCGTTTAAGTTAGGAACACTTTTATTTCACTCTAAAAGGTTTCTGTTTGCCCAAGATACGACCATTTCAGTCAGATCCAGAGGTACACAACCTGAATACGCCATTTTTAAATTTTTGTAGAGTATTATTTTGGTTTTATATTATTTGTTTCTGGGTTGCTAGTATTTTGGATCTGTGTATGCTCTTTGTCCCTCTCTCTGTGTGATCTCAGAAAATTATAAATAGATAGGAAAAGGTGCATTTTCTGGGTAATCTAACCAAGATCTAACCCTTGTTGTCAGCGAGAAGCAAAATTTTTGTTCCTGTGTGAAAAGAGTTTTTTTTTTAGCATGCTCTCTAAGGCCATCTTCAACAACAACAACAACAACAAAAATCTTCTTGCTAAACAATACAATATGTTTTGCTAGACCATTTGGTTAAAAGTTTCCTTATCAAGTAAGAGGTCTTCGGTTCAAGTCTCTCTTTTTGTTACTTTTTTTGAAAAAGTTCATTCTCCATTGTAAAGTGTATTTCACTTCAAGTATAAAAGTGAATCACTATAAGTAGCTTTAATATTTTAGAGTTATTTATTTTGCATACGACTTTTCTCTTATAAAGTAACTTCATTGTAAAAGTGATCCCCACTTCTTTTTATAAAAGTGGGTCACTTCATAAAGCAACTTACACCATCACATGGTCCTTTGGTTACCATTTATGCCTTTTTTTAAGAGGGCATAACTTTCACATCTAAAGTCTGTTTTCAGTGCCGTTTTTTTTTTTAAACCACTTATTTTTTTGAGATATTTCCATCCAGATCATTAGTTTCAGTTTTGAATCCACATTATCTACATATTTAATATGTCTTCTTCAAGTAATCTTTTTCTTACCAACACCAACTACTTCCAATGGAAATCCCATATGGAGGATTTATTAAGAAGTAAAGGCTTGTACCGGATTACCTTGGGAAAAGAAACATCACCCACTGATGATGATAATAAAGTCAAATGGGATAATAGGAATGACGAAGAATGTTGATTAATCAGAATGTCCATCTCTCTTGATTTAAGGTTCCACCTTAAATCAATTAATAAACCCAAAGAAGCTTGAGAAAAGATTGAATCTGTGTTGGGTAAACACAATATTATTTGAGTGCAACAGTTAGAAAATTAAGTACCGACTTTAATTCCAAGTGATTTTTCTTACATTGAATACTATCTATCTAAGTTTAAAACACTTAGAACTTTATGTGAAGAATGTAAGATAAAGATAGACGAAGATCATTGCATCTATCTTATTCTTTCTAAGCTAGGTTGTGCATATTCTATGCTTGTATCTACATTTTATTCCATGAAAGAGGCTCTAGGGACAACTTATGTAAAACCCACTCTTGAGAACTTTTGTGATGCTTTGATTAGAGAGAAAGTTACGCTTGTACAACTGGGAGTGATCAACACTGCAGGTACCTCCAACAAAGCCTTATTCGTCCATCAAAAAGATAAACCCAAGAATCCCAAGAAGCAACATCCTTACCACAACAACAAGAAATTTAAGGGTCCCAAACCCACTCAGAAAAATTCAGCTCCTAATGGTGAAAAAGGAGCAAAATATAAAAATAAGAAGACTGACAAACATTTTAACTTTTGTGATAAATATGGTCATGATGAGTCCAAATGTTTCAGGAAGATGGAAGCTTTAGAAGCAACGATGAAGTAGCACAACATCAATATTGATTCTACTACTTCTTCTTCTTCTCATGGACATGCACTTTCTGCTTCTGGTTTCTCCTTCAATACAACTTCTACTTCTACTTTTGATGAGTGACTTATTGATTATGGAACATCTCATCATATGGCTAAGGATAGAGACATATTTTCCGCTCTAAATGAATGTAACACCAAAAAAATATTTTTTGGTGATGATAAATCTCTTAGTGTTGAAGTATTTGGAACATTTTAAGTAGAAAATGGTCATTTCAATGATGTATTATGTGTTCCAAGTCTTTCTTGTAACCTTCTATCAGTATATCAAATCACTCTTTCAGGTGAAGGTAAAACCATAGAGTTTTCACCTCACCGAGTTGTAATCAAGGATCTAAAATATCCTAAGCATGTTCTTGCAACTAAAATTGTTGATGATATTACCAGGTTGTACAAGTTTGACAACTTTGGGTCATCATCTTTTTCATCAGTTTTTGTTGCTCATAGAGATGACTTAAGAAAAAATTGGCATGAGCAGTTTGGTCATCTAAACTATCTCTCATTGTAGCAACTATGTAATCAACATATGGTGACTGGTATTCCTCCTATTTCATGCAAAGATGGTGTTTGTGCCGGTTGTGTTCTCGACAAACATCATCGGGACAATTTTGACAAACATTCCTCTTGGCACGCCTCGAGCCCTTTACAACTTGTTCACAGTGATTTGTATGGTCCACTTTCTTCTCCTTCTTTCTCTGGGTGCAAGTATTTCTTAAATTTCATCGATGACATTTCAATACGTACTTGGGTTTTCTACTTAAAACTTAAGAGTGAAGTTTTTGACAAGTTTTTGGCCTACAGGCCCTTGTAGAAAAGTAATCTAGACATCAAATTCAAAGGTTAAGAACATATAATGGAGGAAAATATGTGAACAATAATTTTACAAGTTATTGCACTACACATGGAATCCAAATGAAACACACTGTTCCATATACACCACAACAAAATGGTGTTGCTGAGAGAAATAACCGCACATTAAAAGAAATGGCTAATTGTATGATCCAATCTAAGGGATTAAGTCTGAAGTATTGGGCATAAGCCATCAAATGTGCAAATTACATAGTAAATCACACTCCCAAAAAGGCTCTTACAAATATAACACTGGAAGAAGATTGGACTAAAATCAAATTAGATGTAAGTCACTTTCGTGTATTTGGCAGTATAGCATGGGCTCACATTCTTGATGAGAAAAGGAAAGAATTGTAGCCTAAAAGTGAGAAGTGTATATTTGTTGGTTATTATGAAGATGTCAAAGGTTATAGAATTATTCAATGACATTGTAATGAAATTATTATTAGAAGAGATGTTAAATTTGATGAAAATATCTTGGCTTGCGAGCCTAATTCGACGTTTGTGCCTTCTTTGGCCTGCGAGCCTAATTTGACGTTTATGCCTTCTTCAACCTACGAGCCATGTTCATCGTTTGTGCCTTATTCTATTTTGGTTTCTTCTTCATATGATGACAGTGAGGAGGAAAATTCACCTCCGCCTACTCACCTTCCTCCATATGGTCCTTTGAACTAGCACCAGCTCCAACTCCACCGCTTCCTATATGGGTCCGTTCAACACGAGAAACAACTAGTGATATTGTCAGTGATCCTTCAGATCAACATTAGACACATTCACAGTTATAGTGAGCCTCTTATCTTTTGGCTCAAGTTTCATAGAATCATGATCGAGAGACATTTGCATAAGCTTCAGGTCATGCATATATGGATACAACAATGAATGAAGCGTATCGTTCTTTAATGGAAAACTATACTTGGGATGTTGTACCTCTTCCAAAAGGAAGAAAGTTTTTCAGATGTAAATGGGTCTACAGAACCAAGTATGCATCAGATGGAAGTGTTGAAAGACACAAGGCTTGCTTAGTTTCCAAAGGATTTTCCCAAGTTGAAATAATTGACTATAATGAAACCTTTTCCCCTGTATCCAAAATGAATTTCGTCCTCCTTGTTCTTTCCCTTGCTGCCTCACATAAATGGGAGGTCCATTAGATGGACGTTAAATCCTCTTTCTTTCATGGAGATTTGAAAGAATAATTCTACATAGAAAAAACTCCTAGCTATGTCCAGAATGACTCTAGGCTTGCTTGTCGCCTTAAGAAATCTCTTTATGGTCTCAAGTAAGCTCCCCGAGCTTGGTATGCCAAAATGGAAAAATTTCTTATTGCCATTGGATTCTCTAGATCCCATTGTGATCCTAATGTCTATACTAAGAAAGTAGGAAGCCATCTCATAATCCTTGTCCTTTATGTTGATGACCTTATCCTTACTGGTAGTGACTCAAAAAGTTTAAACCATGTGAAAACTATCCTTAAGAAGAAATTTGAAATGACAAACTTAGGCTTTTTTCACCATTTCCTTGGTCTCCAAGTTTTGGAAAACAATGAAGGAATTTTTCTTTCCCACTCTAAGTATGCTTGTGACCTTCTTCGTTGCTTTCACATGGACGATTGTAAACCATCCCCTTCTCCCTTCCAGTCTGGAGTCAAGCTTGCTACCACCTGTACTTCTACCAAAGTTGATGCCACCTTGTACCGTCAGTTAGTTGGTAGCCTCTTATACTTGAATCATACCCATCCTCATCTTTCCTTTGTTTTTGGTCTTGTTTCCCGTTATATGCAAACACCCCATGAAATCCATTAAAAATAAGCTAAAATGATACTTCTCTATGTCCTTGATACAACTCAGTTCAGGAACATTACAGATCAGGGCAGACTCCTTTATTGGTTGGTTTCACTGATTCAGATTGGGCCAAAAACCCTAATGATCGGAAGTCTACTGCAGTTTATGTTTGTAGCCTTGGTTTAGGACCTGCCACTTGGGACTATAATAAACAATAAGATATTTCATTTTCTTCAGCAGAAGCAGAGTACCAAGCAACGATAAATGCAAGTTAGGAATCCTTATGGCTTCCACATATTCTTTCAAAGTTTGGATTCCATCAGTAGCATCCGACCAACCTTTGGTGCGATAATAAGAGTGAAATCAAGATCGCCAAAGACACATTTCAAATTCATCACAACAAACACATGGAGATACACATGCACTTCATCAGAAATCTCATTCATGATCAAGTTATTGAAGTTCTCTTTTTCCATACAGAAGATCAAGTTGCATACATTTTCACAAAGTCTCTTACAGAAGTAAAGTTTTCCAAACTTCAATCTATGTTAGGAGTTCAGGAAGTTGTCATTAAGGGGGGATATAATATAATGCCTCCTTCCTTCTCCTATTATGTCACTATTGTAAATCCTTCAATCATATCCCAAGTTGTTCTTAAGGGGGGATGTTAGGATATTTAGACACTTAGGAGTTAGTTAATATCTACTTGGTCTAATGTGTCGTTAGGTAAAAGTGTGTTTCTTTAGTATGCATTAGTATGCATTTGTATTTAGGAAATCTGATAGTCACATATGTTCTCGACATAGAGTGATCAGACAGTTCATATTCTCCTCGATATTAATGACCATTGATCCATGGCTTAACATCCGATTGGTCCATGACCTCTATTTAAAGAGCATGAAGGGTCATTTTTTGATGATCAATTGTGAGAAACTCTCTTGTAAAATATCTTTGTAATCTTTTTCTTTTGCATTAATAAAATGCTCCAAGTGGATGTGTTGGCTGGGGCCGTGGATGTTTCCCCGTAGTGGTTTTACCACATCAAAACATTGGTGTGTTGATCTTTGATCTGGTTGTGTGAGTGGTTACTGAAGATGTTCATCCTTTGTTGGAGTACTTATATTGTTGAGCATGGGTTAATCCTGATAAATCAATGGCACATCCCTTGGTTTATCCCTGATAAATGAATGGTGCACTTCTTGGGTTGGGCAGGTTAGGAGGAAGACAATTGGTAGAAAAATCGAGATAGTTGCAGGAGAATATCAGTTGGGTTATGAGTTTTATGGGTTGTGAGTGGACTGTGAGAGACCACCCTCTTTTGTGGATTGCTTGCCTCAACTCGAGGGTGACTGGATGTTGAGATTTGGAACAATCAGTCTATGGTTGGGTGGAATGTCTATCCCAAGAAGTTGGTTGCATGAATATTTTTTAAATATAAGTGTTTTAACTTGTTGTTGTGTTATTTACATGTGTTATTGTTGTGCATGAACTCTGTGTATTTTAGAATGATTTATATGCTGTTGTGTGAATGATTAAGATGAATTCATGTTATTTTAGCATGATTTAGGTGCATTTGTTTTATGGTTATAGACAATAGCTAAATCTGTTTTAAATTTGTAGCTGTAAGCTACATGAAATTGACTAACAGTAAAATAATTACTTTATTTAACATACATTTCATTTTTATGTGTATTCCACACTGTAATGTCCCTCGGTTGGGCTGGGGAAGATTACATTATGGTATTAGAGATATTAAAAGGGAGAGTTTTGTGTGGTGTGGCCCATCTTGGGTGGCTGTGAATGTTACAAAGTGGTATTATATTTTTAAAAAGGGAGATTTTTGTGTAGCGTGGCCCATCCTGGGTGGCTGGGAACATTACAAAGGGGTATCGAAGCCCAATTTTCAACATTGAGCCTAAATGGGCCAAGTTAGAATAATGTTGAAGAAAAAATTCACAGAGAATTAATTTTGGAGTATGTCTACAACTTTTTTTTATTAAATTACTGCAGTAAAATCGAGAGAAATTTCATGGGTAATGTTAATAAGTGAGCCTCTTTGGAAATTTCGAACATGAGAAAAATTGGAAAAAATTGGGTATTTTTTTGTACGATGACATCGACGTGACGTGGAGGTCACATGTAAGATGACATGGTATAAGAAATACATGTACTGCCACAATGGAAGGTACATGTTGGACGGGATGACAATTGGTAGGTGGTGTAGATCCATGTGGTAGGCCATCAGTCCCATGAAACAATGATAAGATCTTGGAATTTTTCTAAGGGTTAAGCTATCGCGAGTCCATGTAGTTGGAAAAATGGTTAAGTGTTGAGACTTCTCGGATGAACTTATGAAAGGAAGGTTACAATATTATGAGTTTGCGTAGATGGAAAAATGGTTAAGTGTTGAGACTTCTCGGATGGACTTATGAAAGGAAGGTTACAAGATTTTGGGTTCGTGAGTCTACGAAGGAAAAATAAGCTAAGTGTTGGTGGTAGGTTCATGGAAGGTATGAATATAGGTTATGAGTCTTTGATTACACCACTCGTGAGCTCGTGAATACAATAAAGTTTCTAAGAATGGGACCAAGTTAAGTGGGACGAAACTAGAGGGTGAAAATTGGAGAACATGAGCCCGGAATGAAGAAGAGATATGACTTAGATCCATGATGAATCCATTAAGACAGATCAATGACGAAGATATAATCAATAAATGATTGGATGGTTTCTGTGTTAGGAACCAAATATAAATATAGCATAGAAAAACCTCAGAATAAGTACTCAACGCCTTGAAAAAGAGATAAATTTAGATAATAAGCCTCTTCGAGGGGGAAACCTCCTTATGCCCACATAAATTTTCAAATACAAGATGATTCCAAATGAAAATGTCTCCTTAGTATATATAGGAGACTAGGAGGTATAATTACAACTAATGGACTAAAGCCGACATAAATAAAATAACATTACTAATGTAATATGCCCCAATTAAGGGGTAATGATCCATTATTTAGGGCTTAACATGCCCCTCCCCTTGAGACAGGTAATGATCCATTATTTAGGGCTTAACATGCCCCTCCCTTGAGACAAGTGTTGTCCACAATGCTTCTGAGTAATCCCTTGATGTTTCTGTATAAAAGACTCATCTCTCCCAAGTGGGAATCTTCAACCTGTAGTTTCTTCCATTTAATGAGATGCTCTGAATGGATCTATTCCCTCAACTCGAGAATTTTGTGTCAATGATGGCTTCAGATCCAATATGATTTTTCCTTCCTCACAAGTTCTGGAAATATAGTTTGAACTAGATCTTGTCACCTATAACCTTTAAGCATGAAACATGGAAACCTGGTGTACTGGAATATGCAACCCAATTTGTATGCCATAGTACCAATCTTTGCAACACCTTATAAGGGCCATAAGATTGGGTGATAATTTATTATCCTTCTATCTTGTTTCGAGGGACATATGTTTGTATGGTTGTAGTCTCTAAAACACCTAATAATCTCCTACTTCAAAACTTCTTTCACTAATGCATGTTGATATGCTTGTTGTTTCATGCCATTCTCGTGCCATGGTCGTTGTCCTTTAATATTTGGAGAACTTGTTGTCGATGCTCAATATGACATTCCACTGCTTGAACCTTTAGATTTTTCTTTAGAGAAGAAGTGATGGAGGAGGGTGGTATCCATAGAGTTCCATAAATGGTGTCATTTTTGTTGCAAGATGAAAAGGAAGTGTTATACCACCATTCCGGCCAAGGGTAACCATTTGAACCATTGCGCTTGTTTATCGTAGAGACCTAGCAACTAAGGTAGATCTCTAGACATTTGTTCACTATATTGGTTTTGTCCATCGACAGATTGAGGAGGATGAGCTATGAGCCAATTGAGTACCCAAACAAGAAAATAATTTTGTCCAAAAATTTCCAAAGCATGGGATCTCCTCGCTTCACTTACAACAATCTTTGGGCCGCCATGTAGCTTTTGAACTGCCTCCATGAATGCCCGCGGTGGCAACTATACCGGCTTTGAAGGGATGAGAGTGCACAAAAGTTTGTGTACTTGGTTAGTTTATCAAGAATCACCATGATGACACTCTTTCCTTTCCGTGACTTCGCAAGAACCCCGGCAGGATGAAATCCATGGAAACCTTTCCCAAAGAATCGATATTTGGATGTATTAATGGTTTTAAAAGACCGTGGTCTTAATTGTTCCCATCTTATTTTGTTGGCAACCAAACATTTTGCCACAAAACTTTGAACATCAGTTTTAAGGCCATCCCAAAAATTCCTTCTCGACCCTATGGTAGGTTTTTAAAATCCCGAGTGCCCTCCAACCAGAGAGGTGTACAATTCCAATAGTAATTCCTTTGTTTGAGTTGGGAGTTCTTACATAAATATAAGTGATCTTTTGTACCATAAGGGAATCATTTTTCCATGTAAATGTATCCGATGCACTCTGAACTCCTAAGCATAACCTTGAAATGAGAGTCCACACTTTTCGCCATTCTTCCATTCATCCCTTCTTTTATTATCCAATCTAAGTTGATGATCGAGATAGCACAGAAAGGCTTCAACATCTTCACCCTTCCTCTTGAGAGTGTATCCGCCACAACATTTTTCTCTTTCCCCTTTTATAGACGATTCCAAAATCATAACCTAATATCTTGGTTACCCATTTTTGTTGTTCTTTTCCAAGATAGTCTTGTTCCAGTTAATTTAAGACTATCATGATCTGTTTTGATCTTGAAGTACCTACCTATTAGGTAAGTGGATGCCATTTTCAATGCATGTAGTATTTCCATCATTTCCTTCTCATAAATGGGTTTGTAAGTCATTTCCTTGAGTGGTTGGACTTTCAAAAGCTAGGGGCCTTCCTTCTGCATTAGGACAACACCGCATTCCATTTCCCGAGGCATCACATTCCACAATAAAGGTTTCTGTGAAGTCTGGAGTGGTTAAGAAAAGAGCTTTGGACATCAATTCTTTAAGTTGTTCAAAATATTTAGTTTCCTTTGAGTCCATGAAAATTCATCCCTCTTAGTTAGTGTCATTAAATATGCTTCTATTCTTCCATAGTGCCTAACAAACTTTGTGGTAGTACCCTGTCAAACCCAAAATCCTCTAAGATTATTCAATGTTTTGGGAATTGGCCACCATCATGGTCTTTAATCTTGTTAGGGTTCACTCTGACCTTCATGAGATACAATATGACCCAAATAATTCACCTCCTTCACTGAAGAAACATTTGTATGGCTTGGAATATAGTTGTTTCTCCTTTAGTAGTTGTAGCACCTTTTCAACATGTCACACATGATCCTCCTGTGACTTGCTATAGATTAACATATCATCAAAAATACTAACACACAATTTTTCAAGGAAGGGATTGGAAATGGAATTCATCAACCCTTGGAATGGAAGGTGCATTTCAGTGCCAAAAGGCCGACCAAAAATTCATAATGGCTCTCATGAGTTCATTGAATGTTGTTTTTGGGATATTCTTTTCCTTCATTCTAGCCATGATGATACTCTAACAAAGATCCAACTTTGTGAAATAGATTTTCCATGTAGTTCATCTAACAATTCATCAATGATGAGAATGGGAAACTTATATTTAATAGTGATATTGTTGATCTCTATAATCTGGAGACATATGACATGAGCCATCTTTCTTGAATACCATTACCACTGCAGGCAGCAATAACTTTGATAGTCCACAATGCCTCTAACATTTCTTCAACCTCATGCACTCAATTTCACTCTTTGGGCATAAGAGTATCTCAGATGGCCCCATGTTAGATGGAACACTCCTGTGAATTAGGTGAATATCATGATCATAAGATTTCGAAAGTGGGTGGAAGACCTTTGAGAATATCTTCAAATACTTTGGAATGCTTAATGATCCCTTGAGATCTAAGAGAATATATGGCTTAGATGTTTGAACATATAGTGAGATTAGTTGTGAAATAACAACTTCTATGCCCCCTTCAATAATTTTGTCATGCCATTAGAGCTTATCACCTTACCGGTTTCCTCAAGTGGATAATCTCCAACTCAATTCTTTTCCTTCCAATCAAATTTTCATGAAAAGTTCTTGGAAAATTAAAAGCCATTGTTCCTAATGATTGTAACCATTGGATTCCTAGTACAACATCAAGACCACCCATGGGTATAGAAATCATTGGACTATTCATTATATATTCCCCATAGTAAGATTGATATTATTACATTTTCCCGAAAGCAATTGATAGTTCCTCCATCCAAATCATTACTTGAAACTCCTGTGCTTGATATACAAATCAATTGAGAGATTATGGCAGTACTCATAATTACATTGAATGAAATTATGAGTACTTCCGTAATCAATTAGACTATTACCTTTTTCTTTGATATATCCCTTCCATCTTGAGGTTTTGAGGAGGCACTTCAGCCAATGCATTACATGATGTCATAGGAGTCAACTCTTCTATCTAAATTGCTTCTAATAAGCCATCTTGAGATGGTTCTGTTCTTGTTCTTGCTCCTCCTCCTCTCACAATCTATGTAAAATAATTTCCTCTCACCAATAATTCTATGTCCCCTTACTGTTTTTGCTGTCACAATTAAAGCATAAACCTTTTGCTTTTCTTTTCCTCCACTTGAGGTGTCAACCTTGTAGGTTGAGGTGTTTTAGAAGAAGGAGCATTATTCTCTCTATAGATGTTAGGATTGGTCCTTCTAGTAGCCATAGGCTATATTTTTACTTTTCAACATTTCTTTTCCACCCTAAATGCATTCTCCAATGATTTGGGTTCCCAAAGGCAAACCTCATGTTGAATGTTATCCTTTAAAGTTCCTATGAATACATCAATCAAGTGCTCATCTGGAATATCTATTACCTTTATATTCAATCTTTGGAAGTTCTCAATGTGCTCTGTAACTGAATCCTTTTGCTTGAGATTTACCAATTGGCTAAATAAGGTATTGCTCCTTGTATCCTCATAGTGTGTTATCATTTCTTCCGTGAAAATTGTCCAAGTGACGAGTGATTTGAGAGAACAAAGCCATTGATACCATACAAATTGATTGGGTTCTAAATATAAAGAATAAATTCGTACCTTTTGTGTATGTGGCACATTATGTAGATAAAAAAATTGCTCCATCTGAAGTATCCATGTGATAGGGTCCTTACCATCAAACTTCCTCATATCGATCTTAGGAACGTTGTTGGTATGCAACCCAAAGTTGGAGTTTCTCCATTCTTGATTCTCCTTCCTTGTGTCCTCATCATGAATTTCATGGGATGCATTTTCACTTTCAGGTGTCCTCTCTATTAGGGAATTTTTCAATCATTCCATGATCTCCCCTTTTAAACCATCCATCTTAGTATTTATTGCCTCCAACTTAGCTTCCATCTCTTGTAGTTCATCTTTTGTTACTGTCTTCTTTTGTAAATAATTTATGTCCCTACACATTTCTTCACCTTCATGAAGAGTCTAAGTAGGATTGTTTGGAGGCTTATTTGGTGTAGAAGTTCCCTTTTTTGGTGGCATGTTGGCCAAGTATTACTTTAAACCTTGATTTTGAGGTGGTTCTGCTAGACAATCTTCATTTTATTGTATATCCAAATTTTGGCCCTTCTGAGTATGCAATTTTCTTTTTTGAGGTCTTTGATATTTCTTCTCTGCAATGCCATAGGTCTGGTCAAAATTGTATGTGCCAAGTGGAATTTAGAGAAACTTCCCCACAACTTGCTGTTTTTTTCCCTTTCCAGGATATCTCATTTGTATAGCGTGCCCTGCACAAAATAATTGATATTAAATTCTTAAACTCGTACCATAATTAATACGGGATGTCCACTATCCAATGCAACTGATATCACTCAATTTGGATAATCTATGAATAAGTTATGATTGTTTTACCCGAAACACCTTCTTGAGACTAGTCAATAGGACTAGTCAGATACCCTATCTTCCACAGGGTGTATCTACAAATTTAAGATGACCCAGAATCTGAAATTTTTACCACAGATACCTTACTAATTTTTGTGAATATCCTATGGATTTCAAGGTCTGAAACATTATAGAAATTTTTTTATAGTGAAAATTCCATAATGACTCAATTCAGGATGAGTCCAGAACTCTATCTTAGAAAGGTCGTATATACGAAAGTATAAGGCCTCAGGAGCTGGAATTTTAACACAACGCACATTGATCCGTCTACTAAATATCCTCCAAGCCATTCTTTTTGAATCATTGTAGAAAAAAAGGTATAGCGAAAATTCCAAGGTGTCTCAGATGTATCAGTGAAACCCCAAGACCTTGAGCTTTGATACCATATGTTAGGAACCAAATATCAATATAGCATAGAAAAAACTCAGAATAAGTACTCAACACCTTGAAAAAGAGATAAATTCAAATAATAAGCCTCTTCGAGGGGGAAACCTCCTTATGCCCACATAAATGTTCAAATACAAGATGATTCCAAATGAAAATGTCTCCTTAGTATATATAGGATACTAGGATGTATAATTACAACTAATGGAATAAAACAAACATAAATAAAATAACATTACTAATGTAATATGCCCCAATTAAGGGGTAATGAGCCACTATTTAGGGATTAACATTTTGAGCGTTGCCACTTTGTTGCATGTGGTAATGAATATTCCTTCACTGTTTTTCCACCATAATTTTCATCTCGAAGCTCGGATTGGAACAAATGAACAACTGTTGGAAATTTGTTTTGAAAATGAATGCATATAAGGAATCCTACTTGGGAGTAGTGAATTAATATTATTCTTTAAAATGAAGAATGACATGTAATCTAATTGATAAATATTTTGCAATATGCTTAATTCTAACATCAATTATTGCATGCACATTCTTGCAAAATTAGAGATATAGAAAATAAGACCTTAGTTCCTACATGAGAAATAGAGACATGGAGGATGATCAAGGTTTTTACAGACATGAAGAAGAAATTAGAGGTATGCATATCAAGATGGGTAATGCTGAGACTGAGTCTAATGGGAGAAGAGATAGGAAGGGCATTGTAACTATGAAAAGCCTGCAAAAAGAAGTGCAGAGCTATAGGGTCGATAATGAGAGGATCATGAAGGCTCAAGAAGAGATACTTCAAAGCCTAAATATGTTACAGAAGCAATTTAACAAGGACTGTGGCACCAAGTAAGGAACTAGTGCTAGAAAAGTATCAACATAAAGATCCCATAGAAAAATAGATGATCATGGGAATGATAGGTAGTCAAGAAGCATGAGTAGACGCCATCATTCTCCAAGGAATTCCACCAGAAGAAATCATGTGAGTTCAGGTCCAGTGAGCAACCCAAATGTGTCTCCTATTCAAAGGAAAAGGATAAGACCCGAGGAAGACATATTGGAGGGTGAACTCAAGAATATTAAGCCACCAAATTTCAATGGAGAGAAAAATAAAGGAGAAGATGATGAGGCTTGGATATTGGAAATGAAGAAATATTTCCAGCTACATGATTACCCATCCCGGGTAGAAGCAAGAATTTCCACCTACCACTTGCAAGGGAAGGAAACCATGTGGTGGGATCAACTTAAGAAAGCCAAGAAACTTGATGAGAAAAGAATCTCATGGATGCAGTTCAAGGGATATTTCCAAGAGAAATATTTTTCCGAGCATTACTATCAAAAGAAAGATGAAAGAGTTCTTGGAACTCAATTTGGGAACCATGACAATGGATGAATATCAGAATTGGTTCTTTGAATTGTTAAAATATGTTGAATTCATCAATGATGTAAAGGTCAAAATACAAATATTTTTGAGTGGGTTACCCTCTTTCTACAATGATAATATTCAATATGATAACCCAAAATCCTTGGAGGAAACCATAAGGAGAGAAAGGCATCTATATGAGTAGAACAAATGAAGACCGGTTTTCCAAAAAGCTTGGAATGACAAGATGAAGGATGAGAAAGATCAAAGGTATAAGGGTTTTAAGCCACCCTTTTTTAGGAATAATTTCCAAGCGAATAAACACGATTAAGTAGCACAAAATGAACACAAGACTGCAGATTCATTTTGAAAAAGGCCAAGGCAGAAATCGATGCAATGTTGGGGATGTGAGGGAAATCATATATATAGGGATTTACTTCACAAAGGAAAAAAAATGAGGACTATACACAACATTCAAGAGGATGAAACAATGAAATACATGGTGTTGGAAGGTTTATAGTTGGGAGTAAGCTTGTCATTGATGGAAAGAACAACGATGGCAAAGATCAGCATGATCAACAACACAGTGATAATGGAAGAGTAAAATCCATTTTAGAATTTCGGATACTGGGAGTTGAAGTGTCGAAACACTTCACCACCGAAGTGGCGAAATCGCGAAGTGACGAAATCGCAAGGTGGACGAAATCGCGAAGCGGCGAAATCACGAAGGTGGACGAAATCGCGAAGCAACACAATCGTGAAGTGGCAAAATCACGAGAAGATTTGGGCCGTAGGATCTGGGGTATCTACGAAGGATCAATAGCCATTAGATATGGTGAAGCTATAAGGTGGATAAGTCCAAGAGTCATCCAACTCCCCAAAACTGTGAAGGAATCCTGGCCGTCCATCGGGGACAGTCGTGGAGTGTTGATCAAGAGGACGCATGGTGGAAGATCGTCATGTCACTGACTGGAAAGTCAAAGGAACGGGGTTCCCTAACTTCTTGAATTCGTGATATGCAAAATCGCAAAATAATCTCAACTGTTAGATCAAGGCCAAATATGGACCATTGATTAGGCACAACGAAGGCTCGTGGAGTTGTGAAGTCCTGATAAAATCTTGACCGTTGATCCAAGAGGGATGTGTGGTAGAAGATCAGAGCATGTCAAAGCTCCATCTCATAGTTTCGAGTATCACGACTTGGAGTGATGAGAACCTCCATCTTAGGAACAACGATATGCGAAATCGTGATTTAATCGTAGCCATCAGATCAAGGTGTGATCTGGACCGTTGATCAGACTCCATTTCGGAGTTTCAAGAATCACGACTTGGAGAGGAAAGAAACATAACCGCAAGAGCGTCAAAATCACAATATGATCTGAGATGTTGAATCAAGATCAGATCTGAACCATCGAATCATAGGACAAGTGGCAAGCGATTAGAATTTCGCTGACTTGGAGTCAACGGAGCATGTTGTGGAAACTCACGAAATATGAAGCGCCTTTTGGCACAGCCTATGGTCACCACTGCTGGTCATGAGAAGGGAAGGAGTTAGTTCAGATAAGCTCCATTTCGGGGTTTCGGGGATCGCGACTTGGAGAGTTGAGCTGCCTCATCTCCAGATTCATGAAATGTGAAATCGCGAAAGCGCTCTATGCATAAGCGCGTGGTCACAACCATTGGGCACATCGATGGAAGATGGAGGAAGAAGCTAGAGGTGCTAAGCTTCACCACAGGGATCCCGAAATGCCGAATTACGAAATGGCGAAATAGGCACAAGATTCTTTATTCTTAATCCAACAATTCTGGTGAAGTTGAACAAGATCGAAGGGCTACTTTTGTGCTTCTCAGTGTAACAACTAAAACAAATGATGATCTCTGCTAGAGGACTCGAAGAGGATTGAGTGTGACCACCAAATAAGATGAAGAGTCTCAAGGAATCTTCCAGTGGCTTGAGGATTATTGATACAGGCGATTGACAGATGGAAGGGGATTGAAGTCTGTAGTTGAAAACAAAAAGGATAAGCTTGTCTAAGACAGAGAATACGAAGAGTCTCGACTGCCAGAGAGGATGAGGAATCTCAACATGACATCCAGTGATGCTGAACGCGTGGGCAAACCGCCAGAGAAGCTGAAGGGTTACCATGATGATCAGACAGAGCACTCGACATGTGGAGGAGATGAATGCAGTGTGAGCAGGTAGAGGGATTGCATTCATTGCTTGCACAAGTAGCACATAAGCTATAAGTACACCATACAGAGAAGAGTTGCGGTTGCTGTTGGTGTAGCCGTGATTGCCATTATTGAAGGTGATTCATGCATGAAGAAGGAGGGGAGTGAAACAACTGAATTGAACAGAAGAGGAACTGTGCAGTGAATGGACATGGCACACATAGCATAAAAGGTAGAAGAATAGACAAATCAAGTCATGTGTGCAGGAAGGAAGTGAGGCAGACAGAGCAACGAAATGCAGTAGAGCAGTGATGAGACTGGTAAGCTGTTATTGAACACTATATCAATGTAATAGGTTTTAGTATTTCATATTCATAATCCAGGGTGGTAGGGAGGTTCTAGGGAGGACTGTTGTCCTTAGAGGTTCAAGTGGGTGCTTGAACACAGGGAGTTGTAGCTTCCTTCTAGTCGGTGCTAGGGAAACCAGGGAGTTGGTGCTTCCTTCTAGTTGGTGCTAGAGAAACCAGGGAGTTGGTGCTTCCTTCTAGTGGGTGCTAGAGAAAAACAAAGAGTTGGTTCTCTCAACAAGTTGCAGCTTGCAAAATAGAGGTTGTAGCATCACAATGAGTTGGTTCTCATATGTATGATAATGTAAAGAATGTAAATAATACTTATGATATAAAGAATAAGAGGTTTTTACCCTGTATGGGTTTCCTAGGGAAATATCTGTCTCTGTGTTTCTCATATATGTGACTGATGCTGAATGTGCCATTGTTTATTTCTTACATTATTGTGATCATCATTGAGTGCCTTATAAATATTTTAAAAGAATCATAATTGTTTAAGCTCCATGACCATTGATTCACCCCCCCTCTCAGTTGTCCAACAATTGGTATCAGAGCCAGCCCCTTTTATCTAAGGGTAGATCCTAGAGCTTAAACATGTCAAGCCATGAAGGAAAATCAACCAATAAGGCCCCTCTGTTCAATGGAACAAACTTTGCCTTCTGGAAAGTTA